>VMDO01025235.1:0-28539 GCA_007922755.1 Pedetes capensis | reverse complement strand
AGGGGAGGTCTTTCCATTTTTTAGTGTCCTCTGCTATTTCTTTCTTTAATGTTTTGAAATTTTCCTTGTAGAGTTCTGAAGGATCTTTGGTTAGATTGATTCCAAGGTATTTAATCTTCTGGTGGGTTATCATGAATGGTATCTTTCCTGAAATTTCCTTCTCTTCTTGTTTGGAATTGGTATAAAGAAAGGCTATTGAGTTTTGTATGTTAATTTTGTAGCCTGCAACTTTGCTGAAGGAGTTAATTAGATCCAGAAGTTTTTTGATTGAGGTTTTTGGGTCTTTCAAGTATAAAATCATATCATCTGCAAATAATGATAATTTGACCTCTTCCTTGCCAATCTGTATCCCTTTGATTTCTTTCTCTTATCTGATTGCCCTGGCCAGAACTTCAATTACTATGTTGAATAGAATAGGAGAGAGAGGACATCCTTGTCCTGTTCCAGATCTAAGCGGAAATGGTTTTAGTTTTTTTCCATTTAATATAATGTTGGCTGTAGGTTTATCATAAATGGCTTTTATGAAATTAAGGTATTTGCCTGTTATACCTATTTTTTCCAGTGTTTTTATCATGAAAAGGTGTTGCACTTTATCGAAGGCTTTTTCAGCATCAATTGAGATGATCATGTGGTTTTTGTTTGTTAGTTTCTTGATATGTTGGATTACATTAATTGATTTCTGTATGTTAAACCAGCCTTGCATCTGTGGCATAAATCCCACTTGGTCATGGTGAATAATCTTTTTCATATACTGTTGTATTCTGTTTGCCAGAATTTTATTGAATATTTTTGCATCTAGATTCATAAGGGAGATGGGTCTATAATTCTCTATCTTAGATGAATCTTTTCCTGGTTTGGGTATCAGGGTGATGGTAGCTTCATAAAATGTATTTGGGAGTGTTCCCTCCCCTTCTATTCTTTGGAATAATTTGAGGAGGACAGGTATTATATCTTCTTTAAAAGTCTGGTAGAATTCTGCCGTGAATCCATCAGGACCTGGGCTCTTCTTTGTTGGGAGACTTTTAATTACCTTTTCTATTTCTGTATAGGTAATGGGCTTGTTTAGGTCAGTTATGACTTCTGGGGATAGTTTTGGTAGGTCATACGCCACACCATTCTTAAAGTGGCTTTAAAGATATTTTCACATCTTAATCCTTGGATCTCTAAATACTGCCTTATTTGGAAAGAAGGTCTTTGCAGAGGTGACTTAAGAATCTTGAGATGAGGTAATTTTGGATTACCCAGGCAGGCTTTAAATGCCATCACAAATATCCTTGTAAGAGGAAGGAAGACGGAGAGCTGATACACACAGAGGAGAACGGAGGTCGTGCAAAGATGGAGGGGATAGTTCCAGTCATATGGCTATGGGGTCAGGAGCGCCAAATAAGGCAGCCAGCCACCAGGAACGCGAGGAGACTTGGAACACATTGTCCCCCGCAGCCTTAGAGGGAGTGTGGAGCCGCTGACACCTTGATTTTGGGGACTCCTGACCTCCACAATTTCAAGAGAATAGATTTCTGTTGTCTTAAGGTACCAAGTTTGTGGTCATTAGTAATGGCAGCCACAGGAAATGAGAATACTTCTCAGGAAGTGAAGTATGAAATAGAAGAATATGAGAGATGTGAAGATTTACCTCTACATCCAACGGAAGGTACTATGCGTTTTAATACAGAGGGAAATTTATAAAAAATTAACCAGGCAGTAGGCAATGAAGAAAACCCTCTGTTTTGTCAAGGCTAAAGTGGTCAAGTCTTTATTTGATTGGGGGCAAAGGAATAAAAATAGTAACAGTCGACAGGCAGCACAGCCCCACGTACATATGTAGGTTTAAAAAGCCCTTTTAAATAATTCATATGTTAAAGAAAAAATCAAAATGGAAGTTACAGTACTTAAAACCAAGGGACTGTAAAAATTTGACACATAAAAAGTGATGAGATAAGGCCAAAAAAGGTACTCAGAAGGGAATTTAGTGCCAGAAGTGCATTTATTAGAAAACAGGAAAAGTTGAGAAGAAATTAGCTAATTTTGTAACTCAGGAAACTATTAAAAAGAACAACAAAACAAATCCAAGGAAAGCAGAATGAAGGAAATGGTGAAGATATGAGCAGCAATTAATAAAACAGCTGGAAAGTCAGGAGACGCAATTAACAAAACCAAAAGCAAATTCTCTGAAATCATTAATAGACACATTTTGGCAAGTAGAATTAATTACAAAGGAAAGAAGGCATAAATAAATATCATGAATAAACTAAAGAGCTCTGTAGCTATGGATACAATTGCCCTTCAAAAATTACAAAAGAGTTGAATATCTTTATCCTAAACCACTGATAGTAGCTGATAATGAAAACTTCCTAAGATGATCTAAATAATAAAAATTCATCCAAGTACAGGTACCTGAATAGAGAAACCATCATAAAATAAATGGAAGTGAGAGACAAAGATCAATAACCCAAAAGACAACAAATCCATGTTGTTGTTGTTGTTAGGTGCCGTCGAGTCGGTATCTGACTCATAGCGACCCTCATAGGGTCTTCAATGGCTGACTGTTTCAGGATTGCCGTGGGAGTGGATTGCCAGCCCCTTCTCCCATTTTTGTGGTGCTGGGAATTGAACTCGGGGCCTCAGAGACTGCAGCGCAGCGCTCTACCCACTGAGCTAAATCCCAGCCCAACAAATCCATAGAGCTTAATATATGAGTTCTAGAAAATGTTGAAGGAGGCAATAACCCAGATCTGATGGAGCCGCTTCAGAGTTGAGAAAAGGATGGGAAGCTAACCAACTCGTTTTATGAAGTGAGAAAACCCTTATTATCCAAAACACCAGACAAAGACACATGAGGAAAAAATGCAAGGGCTTATTAGACTTAACGAAGATACGTGCAAAAACCACAAGGAAAATGGCAAAGTGAACCCTGTTGTTTACACCTGGGCAGATCAGTAGTAACTCCCTTATACAGAGGGAGAAAACGGCATTATTGTTGCTGTTAGGTGCCATTGAGTTGGGTCTGACTCATAGTGACCCTCATAGGGCTTTCAATGGCGGATTGTTTTCAGGATTGTTTTGGGAGAGGGCTGCCAGGTCCTTCTCTCATATTTGCAGTGCTGGGGATCAAACCCAGGGCCTTCAAGAGCACAGAGCAGCACTCTCCCAACTGAGCTAAACCCCGGCCCCAAAGTGCATCCTATACTTTATTTGTTTATTCATTTATTTATTTTTGAGGCAGAGTCTTGGTGTACAGTCCAGGCAGGCCTGGACCTTGCCATCCTCCTGCCTCAGCCTCTCAAATGCTGGGATTCTAGGCCTGTGACACCACCCCAGCCCTGAACCCTAAGTAGGGGGAAGCTACGGGGTGCTCAAGAGGTGACATGACATGGCAGAGACAGGCACTCCCTGAGAGCAGGCCTCATCATTAAATCCACAGGCTACAAAGGACGAAGCGGCTGAGATGAAACTCTCCAAAAGGAAGTTAATTAGACTAACTCTTCAAACTGTTTCAAAAGTGAGTCATTTCCAGCTGAAGTCAAGCCAGCTGTAGGCTTCAGAGAAGTCCCTTATAAACACCGACAGACCGTTACCCAGGCATATAGCCTGTTGCCCTCTTGCAGTGCACTAAAAACCTTTTCTCTTTCCTATTCTATTCTGAGATCCTGTAAATTCTTTCACCACCTGAGACCCTGGCCTCACTCCCACCCAATAGTTTATTAATAGAGTAATGTATCTGGGCCAGTATAGTTGGCTTAACAAGGAATATTTATCTGAGTCGTTAACTGCCGTCATAAATTAAATGGAGAAAACCTCATAATTTTCACACTGCATTTTCCCCTCTGTTTTCCTTTCTAATAAACATTCATTCATGATATAAACACCTGGAAAACTGAGTAGAGTGGAACTGCTTGAAGTGATAAAGAATATAAACCAGAAAACTATAGGAACCACCATAGCTAATGATGCACCAAAATTAAAGTCAAGCCAGTTCTCCTATATTGTATGCTGTAGCCAAAATTCAAGAAAAGAAATAAAAACTAGAAAGGAAGAAACAAAACTCTTCTTTTCAGGTATTATAATTGTTCATCTGTAGCCATAGCACCCTAGCATCCAATCCCACCTGATCTAAGAAGCTAAGCAAGGTCAGCCTCATTAATGCATGGATGGAAGACCACATTGCAATACTAGGAGCTGCAGGCTAGGGAAAAGGGCCTGCCAATCCACTTCCGAAACAATCTGCCATTGAAAACCCTAAGAATAGCAATGAAGCATTGGCATAGTGCAGGAAATGGCACAGTTTCAGGGAGTGTTTTGTTCTGTTGTACATACGGTTACTATGAATTGGACCTGACTCAATGGCACCTAACAACAACAACAATAACAAGATAGTTGTTCAATTTGGAAACACAAAAAAGAATCACATGACAAATGAATATAACTAAAAAGTTAGTTTAGCAGGAGGGCTGAATGCTAGTTGAATGAAGGTCAGTAATTCTGCTAACAGTAGTCCACAAGGATTGCAATAGAAAGAATGATCCCATCCATCATGGCAACATCATCTGTTAGGTGCCTGAAGTAGACACATCAGTCATACCAGGGGCCTGGCCCTTCTCCCTTCTTTCCTAGAAATCCTCACATATTGTTTGGGTCAGTGGTATACTCGCTGTGTTCTCCCAGTGTCCTTTGCAGCTAGAGCTGGCCACGTGATAAAGGCGCTGAATGAAACTCAAGCGGAGTTCCTTTGGGAAGCATTTCTCACCAGCTGGAAGGTGGGGTCTGGGAGAAGGTGGCTTTTGTCTCTTCCACCTTCTTGCCTTGAATACAGACAAGACACCAAGAGATTCAACAGATATAAAAACCACCTTCTTGTAGCCACGATGTGAAAATTTTCTGCTGAAGATGGTGAGTGAAAAGAAAGAAGGTACTCTGTTCTTTGAGGATCTGGAGCAGTCACCAGCCCTGGCCATCTAAACTTGGCCTTTCTGTTGAGGGCTGGGGTAGGGAAGGAGGGAGGGAAAAGGGAAGAAGGAGAAAGAGGCTTACCTATGAAAGCCATTGGTAATTAGATTCCCCCTCAGTCACAAGTGAACACAGCCCAGAGATAAATCCTAACAAAAGATGTGAAAACCAGTGAAAATCACTATACGTCTATCATCATGGCCAAAGGTAGAACCTGACAACATCAAACGCTGGTCAGGATGTGGAGGCACAGGAATGCTCACTCGTCGCTGGTGGCAATGAGGAATAATACAACCATTTTAGGAGACAAGTTGGCAGTTTCCTATAAAACTAAGCATTCTTTTAGTATATGGTCCAGCTCTCATGCTCTTTGGTATTGACCCAAATGAGTTGAAAACTTCTCTCCACACAAAAATCTGCACAAAGGTATTTATATTAGCTTTGTTCATAATTGTCAAAACTTGAAAATAACTATGATGTCCTTTAGTAGGTGAATAGATAAATGGACTGTGGTATGTCCACAGTTTTATTCAGTCCTAAAAAATGAGTGAGTAAGCATAAAAAGACACGGAGGAAACTTAGGTGCTTATTACTGAGTGAAAGAAGCCAATCTGAAAATGCTGTCTACTGTATGGGTCCAAATATGTGACATTCTGGAAAAGGCAAAGCGAAGAGATCTGGGGTTGCAGAGAGGAAGGAGGAGCAGGCAGAGCACACACAGGATTCTTAGGACTGGGAAAATGCTCTGTGATAGGGTAATGGTGGACACGCATCTTCACATACCGTTCAAACTCACGGAAGGTACAACACCAAGAATGACCTCTAATGTAAACCATGGGCATTGGTGGTATTGACGTGTAACTGAGGCCTCTGAGAAATGTCCCACTGTTGTGTGGGATGTTAGTGATGGCAGAGCCTACCGCGGGGGAGGTAAGAAGTCTCTACCTTCCTGTCCTTTTTGATGTGAATCTAAATGTGCTTTAAAAATAGGCTTTCTTTTTGAAAAGTGAAACCTAAATGGAGAGATTGGTAAAATTTCATTGGATATAAAAGAAAGCCTAAATCATTTAGAGATGTCCTACCTCCACAATGTGGAAGACTCTGTAGAAAGAGGTTACATTTTCTCAAGCAAGCCAATAAATTCAATGAATCTCCAATCTAAATCTTGGCAAGACTACTCCTGAGTTGATAAATGATTTCTAAAATTGGGAGTCAACATGGAAAGAAAACTGAGACTACCTGATCCTGGGAGAAGGCTGAGGGGAGGGCCCTTTCCTTACTGAGTCCCAGGACATACTCTAAAGCTGGAGAAGTGAGAACCATGGCTCCAAAAGGAGAGCGAAGCCACCTTGTGGGTTGGATGGCTTTTGGAGACAGAGGTGGCCTCTTAAATCAGTGTGAATGGGCAGGCTGGAGGCCAGAGGATGCGCCTCACCTTGCACACCTTTGACCAGAGAGGATATGTGGCCCATACCTCTCCATTGGCCACCCCTTACCACCTCACTAGGGAGGTTGTGCTTCCTGTCTGGGAGACCTGGGACTCCTCTGACGGGCACCTGTGGCTGAAGGTGCCCCAGGGCCTTAAGAACATACCCTCCACTGCAGAGCCTCCCACCCAACCCTCCTTCTGGTTCTCCTCCACCTGGAATGGGGCTTGCACGGAGGTCCTGTGGTCTCCCAGCCTTCTCTGTGCCCTTCCTGGGTCCTTGCAAAGTTGTTTCTCTTGATAAAAGCCTTTTTATTTGTTCCCTTGGGCCGGCTGCTTCTCATTGGACCTGGATAATTACAAATTGTCTATTCAGTTAATGCTGTGGGACCTGCAGGCGATCTGTAGGGAAAAATATCTTCAATTCAGTTCTCAAAGACAGACATGAAGGCCATAGGAACAAAAGGTTTAAACGTGGGGGCAAGGGTTTAAAATCCTTTGAAGAAGCTCAGGGAGGTTTTTTTCCAGCCTTGGTAGCACCTTAAGTTTTTATTTCTGCCACAACAAGTTGCACAGTACACTGTACACACTTGGTGGCTTGAAACACCCAGTGTCAATGTCTCCCCCAGCTCTGGAGGCTGGAAGTCTCCAGAAAATATCCACAGGGCTGACCTTGCTCTCCAGGCTCCACAGGAGAATCTGATTCTCGCCTCTTCTGTCTTCTGGATACTGTGCGGTTGCAGCATCACTTGGCTTGAGGTCTCATCGCTCAAGGCTCTGCCTCCATGTCACATGGCCTTCTCCTCCATGACGCTCGTCTCCCGGGGCCTCACTCTCCTGAGGATACCGTGATGGCCTTAGGATTCACCCAGGTTAATCAAGACGATCTCTTTGGCTCAAGATCCTGAACTTGATCCCATCCACAAAGACCCTTTTTCCAGATAAGGAGACAGGCTGGTCGAGATTAGGACATGGTTATATATTTGGTAGCCATTATCAGTTTACCACAAATAGGCAAAACCTTAAAGCACAAATCAGAAAGGAAAAGATTGGTAAACTTGGTTCTATGAAAATCCAAACTATGGCATACCAAAACATACACTGCAAACAAAGTTAAAAGGCAACAGCCTGAGGAAAAAAATATGCAACAGATAAAGCTATGCTATGCAACATATATAATGAACTTCTATAAATTAATGAGAAAAAGGAAACTATCCAATAGAAATATGGTAAGGAGAGATGAAAATAAATTCACAAGAATGAACACACATAGCTATTAGACTCTGGGGAAATGCTCCATGTCTTAGTCTGGTAGATGCAAATGTAAACGACGATGGGGTTGTGTCATTTACTGATCAGATCAACAAATAATGAAATGTTTCTCCTATCGGTCATGGTGAGAGAGCAAAAATGACTGGAGGTGTCCATTGGCTACTGGAATGTGCAGTCTGGGAATGTGTGCTCACATGAAACAAGTACATATCCTACATCCTAGCACAGCCCTACAAGGTGTCCTCCATAGAAAACTCTCACCATATGCAAAAAGAAATATGGAACAATGTTCACTGAAGCTTTGATTGTAATCATAGAGGACTGGAGATGGTAGCTGCTCCCCGACAGGGAAATCCATAAGTGCAATTATGTGTAGGTTGGAATATTATATGGCAGCTAAAGGTAACAACAGAATTTACCATACTAGTGCTGGTGGTTTCAGAAATATGGTTGCATGAAAAAAAAAGCAACTTAAAGAATGATACAAGCCAGGTGTGGTGGCATATGCTCGTAATCCCAGCAATTGGGAGGCTGAGGCAGGAGGATTGTGAGTTCAAGGCCAGCCTGGGCTACATAGTGAGGCTGTGTCTCAAATAAAAAAAAAAAAGAATGATACAGCAGCACAAGGTTCATGTCAAAATATATGTGAAATGATATTGTATGCTTTATGAGTATTTAAATGTATGTAAAGGTATATAACACTGGGATTTAGCTCAGTTGGTAAAGCACCACTCTGCAGTCTCTGAGGTCCCAAGTTCAATTCCCAGCTCCACAAAAATGGGAGAAGGATGTGGCAATCCACTCCCAAGACCATCCCAAAACAATGAGCCATTGAAAACCCTAGGAAGGTCGCTATGAGTCAAACATGACTTGAGGGCACCTAACAAAGGTGTATAAGAGGTGTAGATAATTAAGCATGGATATCTTTCAATCACTTCTAGAAACAGGAGACATTAATGTTATCAGAGTGTTCCATTTTTCAACTGAGTGAATGTAATTGTATGTTACTTTTTAGTTAAAAATTGATGTTACCAAGAAGGACAGGAAGTGGGAGGGCCCTTAAGTGTCATCTGGATGGGACTCCCTTGTCCTTTGGGAGAGCGGGTCTGGGTCTTTATACGTCTGATCTCGGCACTAACCTGACACTCCTGCCTCATCGTTTGTCGTCCTGGGCTCTGAGGAGCTCTGGGTCCCCTGAGATCCCAGTGGGCGAAGCCTCTGGCCTGTGCTTTCCCAGGTTGCAGACAGCAGGGCTGGGGCCTGTTCTCCTGCCCTGTGCTATAGGTTTTAGAACCAGTCTGCCTTCCTTCCCTGCCAGGCCTCCCCTCCATGCCTGGCCCTGGCCCTGGGACTCCTGGGGAGGAAGGTGCTGTGCGGTACTGTGTCACTCCTAGAGGACGAGCCCCGCCCAGAGCCCAAGCCCTGTGCTGGTCACACCTGACTCCTGGCAGGGCTGGGGCCTGGGTTTGGTTCCCTATGACAGCTGCCAGGCCTCCGCACAAGGCCAGTGTGCAGGGAGCAGCCGTCTCTAGTGGCCTGTGGCTCTGTGGTCTGTTTTGGGGCCCTGCCAGGTGCTGACATGGGATGTCAGTTATTCCATGGCCTCCTTCTCTTTGTTCTGAGACTGTGTGGTGTGCCAGGCTCAGGCACCCTGGGGTTCTGGGTGTGGGCGGGTGGGGGATGAATTATCTGCCACTTGTTCTCCTCTTCCCTGCCATCCATGTCAACATTCTTCTTCCTACCTGGTCTGCAATGGTCAGCTCTTGTAGATCTGGCTCCACCTTCCTCTCTGCATCTGAGGGATCTTTAGTTCCATGGCCATCTGGGCTATGGCACCACCATGTCTGCACTACCCCAGGGCCACCCTTGGCCATATGGGAGGCATCCAGTTGTTCCCCCTTCCCCACTGGGGTAGGCAAGCCTTTGGCATGTTTGGGTTGAGATGTATCCCCTCGAAATCTATGTGAAAACTTGACCCTAGGCACCTGTGAATATGGCCGTGTCTGGAAACAGGGCTTTTGTGTGCGGCATGTACCTCCCAGTCTGGCCCGGATGTTTGGGTGGGCGGCGCCACCATGCACACAGATACTAAACACAATTCACTTAGGACCCTCAGGTGAGGGGCACGGACTCCCTCGGGATGCTGGCAGAGATGGGAGAAAGGAAAAGCCTTGGCGCTTTTGCCTTGTGGGGGAAAGCACAGCTCTTTATTTCTCTGCCCTTATCAGGGCAGAGAGAAAACCCAAAGCATACAGCTTTAAGTGCTCGCAGCTCTTATACAGCATCAAGGGCAGATGCTTCCATGTTGGTGGTCTCGATGGTCACGAGGAGAGAGTTCTTGCTTCCTCGGCGGTCAGATGGAGAGAGACTTCTTGTCTAGTTGGTGGTCGAAGGTCCAGGCAAGAGAGAGATCTTTCCTCATCGGTGGTCTGGGAGAGAGAGAGAGAGAGAGAGAGAGAGAGAGAGAGAGAGAGAGAGAGTTCTTACAGAAGGTCCAAGAGAGAGAGAGAGTTGTTTCCTTACCGATGGTGCGGGGGAGAGAGTGCGAGCTGCTGCAGTGAAACTCCTTATGTAGTTTGCCCACAGAATGTCCTGAGCCAATCAGCTTTGAGTCCAATTGTCCAATCAGGTTTGGGGGCTTTGTGAAGGGTTTTGTACAAACATCCAATCAAGTTACTTTCATTTTCTCTAGATTTCTAATTTATAAACCAGATCTTCAAAAGCCATTTTCCCAGTTTGGGGTTTTTTTGCCAATTTTCTCCCAATTTCTCCCTACACCTCTGCACTGTCACTAAGTTAGATAAGACCATGCTGGGTCAAGGCGGGAGGAGCTCAACCTGATGATGGTGTCCTTCAAGGAGAGAGGAGACAGCCACATGAAGATGGCTATTGGAGTGACAGGTCAGTGAGCCAAGGATCGCCTGCAGCCAGGGAGGCTATGAGGGAGGCACGGAATCGAGTTACCCTCAGAACCTCACAAGGAGCCACCTCTGGTGACACCTTGATTTTGGACTTCTGGCCTCTCAATCTGTGATAAAATAAAATTCTACCATGTTGTTGTTGTTAGGTGCCGTCGAGTCATGTTAGGCCATCTAACTTATGAGGATTTGTTATGGCAGCCACAGAAAACTTGTGCAGGTAGTGTTAGGACACACTCTGGCCTTCAAGATTTTTAGGATCAAGACACCCTGGTGGATACCACTCTATCCCCTCCGCCAGCTCTGTTCTGTTTCGGCCCCTCTGTCCCAGGAGGAGGGCTTGCTTTCTGTTTTTCAAACAAGCCACCTAGGTCCTAACCTCAGGCCTTTATCTTGCCAGGAATGGCCGCTTCTCTTCGTTCACTTCTCAGCCTGAATGTTCTTCCTCAGAGACATTGTCCCTGGCCATCTTAGTCCCCAACAGCCACCGGGAGCTCTCTATGCTGCTCCTCTGTGGAGGCCTCATGGTGACCATTTCCTCACACATTTCTTTGTTCGTTAGCTGAGTGTCTGTCCCCTACTCCTCCCTGATGTTTAGAACCGTCTCCTTGAGGTCTTGGAGGTGCCCAGCAATTGCTGGCTGAACCCTGGATTTGGGCGGATGCAACTCTGGTCCTTCCGGGTGGCTGTGTTAGTTTTCTAGGGCCCTCACAACCAAGTGTCACAAACTTGTCAGTCCTCAAGGTCACAGGTCTGAAATCAAGGTGCTGGCAGGGGTCCATGCCCTCTGAGACTGGGCTGGCCGGTCCTGACATCTTGCATGGCTTCTGTGGAGGTCAGCAGGCCTCAGTGTTGCTTGGTTTGGCATCTGTGTCTCTCTAGTCCACGACTCCTTCACCCTTCCCTTCCCCCATGTCTATGTCTCTGCCCACATTTGCTCTTCTGATAAGGACACAGTTACACTGGGTGGGAACCCATGTCAATGACATCATCTTAACTGGGTCACATACAAAGACCCTGTTTCCAAATAGAGTGCCCCTCACAGGTCCAGGACGACAGGATATTTCCTCAGGAGAGAGACGATACCTCCCCCCAGATCCAGAGCTTGTTGTTGTTGTTGTTGTTGTTAGGTGCCATCGAGTCGTGTCCTACTCATAGTGACCCTCATAGGGTTTTCAATAGCTGATTATTTCGGGATTGCCTCAGGAGTGGATTGCCATGTCCTTCTCCCGTGTTTGCAGTGCTGGGAATCGAACCTGGGACCTCAGAGACAGCAGAGTGGCCTTGTGCCAACTGAGCCAAATCCCAGCCCAATCTGGAGCTACTCCTCTGGTTTTAAGTGAATCTGCTTTGGTCTTTGCAACAAGGGCTGGGACGCTGAGCTGTAGCAGGTGCAGCTTGTTGGTGGCCACCCTGTTGGCTCAGGGCACCGTGTGCCCCTGTTCCTGGCGTGGTGCTTGGGGCCGTGGGGTGCTCTCACCGGCTCTTCCATAGAGTGAGCGATGGAGCTGGGTGGTGTTGCATGCCAGGAGGGTGCCTGCAGTCGGCCAACAAATGACTTCAAGCCAAGCCTGCAACACAGCAATGCCCACTGCTGGCCTCACCTCCCACGCGTGAGGTCCCCTCTCTGATAAGAACACACACGAGCCAGGGAAGGCTTGGACGTTCTTTGGAAATACTGAAAAATTCCCATTGTTTATGAAATGCTAAGACCACGCTCATGATATATAATGGATTTTGGTTCAAGTAGAACTTGCCAATTTACACTATGAGGATTTTGAAAGTCCTCTGAAACTCCCTCAGAGCAAGGGTAGCCTGCGGGGTGTGTGGGGGTAGGAGGTCTGTGGACAGAGAGGTGATCGCGATCACAGAACCGAGAGAGAAGAAGGTGGCTGGGGGACAGAGGCAAGCAGGCCTGGAGGCCCAGCTGTGGCCTATGTGCTGGGAAAGCCAGCAGGCTACAGGTCTGAGTGGGCCCGTTAGCAAGCAGTTGGACACCGCGGAATACTGGTGCCTGGGGCCTAGAGCACATGTTATTTGCAGAACATCAGGTGCTGAGACTTGGTGCCAAGGGCCTGGCAGCTGGCTGCAGGTGAGCCCCACAGCTTTGTAGCCATCCAATGAGTCAACCAGGCTGAAGGTTTTGGCAGGGCCAAGGGGCTGGGATGCCCTCCCCAGGGTGCAGAGGAGGGTCAGACATGGGGGCAGTGATTCCCCTGGCCTTTCCACAGTCTCCATGGAAACTTCTGTGGCCTGTTCATGGAACTTGGGTGTTGGGATTTGGTGGTAGACAAGACCTAGTCCTCAGCATCTAAAGCCTGTAGCTTAGCAAGCAGTCACTTGAATTCCCAGACCACTAAAATACAGCATGACAGGTAACACAGAGGGCACCACAGAAAGGAGACACCCTGACTCAGGGCAGGGATTGGTCTGGGAAGGCTTCCTGAAGGAGGAGACATCTCTACCAGGTTTGCAGGCATGAGGCAGAGGTTGCAGAAGGGGAGGGCTTCCCGCATCTCAGTGATGCGTTTGAGTGCTACATGACCATCAGGAAGCTTGACTTTCCAGCTGTGGCATTTGGCAATTAGGACCACTCCATTTCACCAGTGATACAGCTATGGCCCAGCCGTGAATCTTCTGGTGGCTTTGGCTGGAAGGTATTAACATAACACATACATAAAATGTATGAAAACAATTTAAAAATGAGCCAAAGATAAAACATGAAAAACTTAAAATATATACTTCTACTTCCTTAGTAAGGGCGCAGAAATTTTCTGTACCATTTTTTTCTCTGATGACAATATGTTAATATACTTTAATAACAATATGATTAAAGATGCTTTCTTAAGAACCTTGTTTGATGTATCGTGATCCAGCCATCTGAAGCCTTGCTTTACATTCAGCGTATTTTGATACGGTTTTAAGTACTGTCTTAGCTTGGAGCGATAACTCACAAATGTATGTAGATCCACGCGGGATGCTCGCTAAGCCGTGATCCTCATTTTTAAAATCCCATCTACCAGTCAGGCGATTCTGAACATATGGAATCAAAATCCACCAGAAATATTCACTGGGAAGTCTTTGAAAGGGATTAGGAAATTCAGTTCTGAGTGTGCAGTTATGAGAGTCTTTTAATAGGTGCTATATCTTGTTTGGGCCAGCAGAGTCATGTAACAGTGAAAACATTTCCCTCTATCTGTCTTCAGAAACTCTGCATGGCATGCCTCTTCCTTCATGCGCTAATTAAAATGTTGCTTTTACTTTGAGGGGACAGATGGAGTGTGTCTCTTTTTTCAAAAATATTTCTACAATAGTTGAATACTTCTTTTTATATGTATATAAAAAGAGTCAAGCCAATTTGGAAAACTTGTATTTTGGGCGTAAGTAAAGTGTAACTATCCTCTTGGTGTTTGGCAACAGTTGCAAGTAACATCTTAGGGGTGACAGAGCATTTGCGGCCTCTTCCTTCTGTATTTTGTTATTTAAAGGAATATAATCTGCATATTCTAACCAGGAGGGCTGGGATTTAGCTCAGATGGTAGAGCACCACTCTGCAGTCTCTGAGGTCCTGGGTTCGATTCCCAGCACTGCAAAAATGGGAGAAGTACATGGCAATCTACTCCCGAGGTCAATCCCAAAACAATCAGCCATTGAGAACCCTATGAGAGTTGCTATGAGTTGCACAGGACTCAACGGCACCTAACAACAGCAATTGTAACTAGGGAGATGCAGCTCACTACTCACCACCAGACCCCCACGGGGAACCCAAATGAGATGCCAACACATCTTCCTTAGCGTGGCCTAAAACATCCCTGAGCTCAGGGTGGCCAGAGAACTGGGTCTTGCCCAGACAGAGCATGCACAGCAGCGTTCATCTGCATTTCAAGCCCTGGCTGCTGGGCCTTGCGCAAGTCCCTGGTCCATCTCTAAAGTGGGCAGGCTGCTGAGGGGATGGACAGTGAGAGGGCAGCGAGACCACATGTTCAGCAGATGCATCCCAGATGTTGGGCCTTTGTTACTATTTAGCCACAAGGACTATGGGAAATACCGTCATAGAGACAGAGCAGACACCAGGAGAGCACAGAACGGGCGGGGGAGGGCTGGGCTGAGGGGTGGCCGCCCCTTTCGTTCTGGAGGCTGTGGCATCTGACAGATTCCTGCAGGTGGGCGTGGGAGCTGAAGAGAGACACATTCCTGGCAGAGGGACCAGGCCCATGGCGGCCTCCAGGTATGGTTGCTAGGATTCCCTCCAGCAAGGCAGGGCTGTCTTGAGTAGACGTGATTGGGTGATGCTGGGTGGAGAAGGGGGTGGAGGGGCCGTGGCCTCTCAGTAGAGGTTGAGGGCACCCAGGGGGTCATAGCCCCCACGTGGTGATTCTCCTGCTTCCCTTTTTACGGCACCTCCACGCCTCATGCATTATGTTAGGTTGGCCTTCACCTCTCCTGTGTCCCTAAATAAGGCATAAACTGGCCCTGGTCTCTTCCTCCTTCCCCTTGGACCTGCCCTTTGACTGTGCCCTTGACTGGCCTGATTTGTCTATAGCTCAGTTGGGACTCAGCAGACTCAGTGAATTAGAAAAGGCTGCTGAACGATGGTCTTTAAATTATTAATGGTTCCAGCATTTTGTAATTAAAATGCTCATTTTCTCCATGAATTTTAAGCGTATATATATATCACAAATACAGATCGAGTCTATTTTAATGAATGGCATTAAAACACTGGGTTCCAAGTAATGAGGTTATTTCCACGTCTTGGCTGATAGTCCATATTTGATTCATTCCATTTATTTATCCATTCACTCACTAAATATTTTTACCCCCCTACCACGGGTAAAGTTAATACTGTATTAATATACAGCTTTGCAAATGTAGCTTCAATAAATTCTAGTGAAACAAATTCTGTATGCCTAAGTAGCATGCAATCGATCTTATGGAAGATCGTCTTTTGGCTAGGTGTTTCATGGTAATTCTTAGATCTGAGCACCTGTGTGCTGTTAAATAGTGCTGACTATTTAGGAAAACGCTCTGGTGGGAGGGAGATGTTTCCTAGGGTTTGGCCAGGAGAGACCAAGGGAGCAATGGCTTGCTTTGTGTAATGAAGTAATCAGACAGATACCTTCTTCCTCCTTGCCTCCTTCCTTCCTGCCTGCCTTCCTTCTTGCCTTCTTTCCTTCCTTTTTTCTTCTTTTGTAAGAATAATATATCTAAGAGGATTTATACCTAGAATTACAAACCCAAGCAGTCCAGAGGGCATATAATGTCAGATACCTGGTTTTTCTCCACCCCTCCTCAGCCTGGTTTGGTTCTTTGTCCAAAACTGCTTTTAATGCTTTGTCCTCTTTAGTCATGTGGTAGTTACCTCCATGTCCCTAAACAGTGTGCTTACCTGGCTCTCTCCTGATTTACCAGCTGTCAACACCATCTATTGGCTTCCTGCTGACATACATGAGGATCGCCCCCACCCCTCCCTCCTCCTCCTGATAGCTTTATCACTTCTTTGTTGTTGTTGTTGTTGTTGTTGTTGTTGTTGTTGTTGTTGTTATTAGGTGCCTTGAGTCGGGTCTGACTCATAGTGACCTTATGTACAGCACATCAAAACACTTCTCCATTCTGTGCCAGGTACACCATCTTATTTATATTTAATCCAATTGTTGCAGACACTGTATCAATCCATCTGGTGGAGGGTTTTCCTTTTTTTCATTGACCTGCCACTTTCCCAAACATGATGTCTTTCTCTAGGGATTGATCTCTCCTGACTACATATCCGAAATATGTAAGATGCAGTCTAGCCATCCTTGCTTCCACGGAGCACTCTGGTTGCACTTCTTCTAGGACAGATCTATTGGTTCTTTTGGCAGTCCATGGTATATTCAATAGATGTCTCCAGGACCATAATTCAAAAGCATCAACTCTTCTCCTGTCTTCCTTGTTCAACGTCCAGCTTTCTCGACCATATGATGCGACTGAATAATGCATTTAAACATCTTATTCCTGCTATATCAGTTGGAGAAACACTCTTTCCCTCTCTTTTTTCTCTCTCTTACCACAGATGTCTCATTATCTGGATTCAAAGGGAAGATCAGAGCTGTTTATGTACAACAAACTCCTTCACTAAGTCTGGTGCCCAGTCCCCTCCTTCTCCTGAGATTTATAATGGGGGAGCCACTAGCCATCAGCTCTCAGAAGCAGACAGCTTCTGCCTTGCTGGAAGTTTCTTTCCACCTTAATGTCTGGGCCTGCTGAATAAGGGCACCTCCTTTTCAGAGGGGTGCCTTTCCAGACTGGCCTGGCTTTGGAGTGTCCTGTGCATATCGCTGCTGAAGATGGACAGCTGGTCATTCCCTGAACCCACAATTGGTTCCACTTCCTTTTCCCTTTGCTCCCCCAGGCACACCCAGCTCTGCTGTGACCTGCATGAGGCTTTCTGGGTGTACCACACATCTTAAGCCCTGGGCCTTTCCTTCTCCACTGTTTTCACAGTTAATAATGAAGACACTATTTTCTAGCTCTCTTCTCTTGCCCTGTTCTTGGTTTATTCCTTCTTTTTATTACAGCACATCCTTAGGTGGTTTTCTAGGAAAAGACATACGGAGAAAAAATTTTTTTATTCTGTGTCTTTATTTTCTTTTGTTATTGTAACAGTTTACCAAAAAACATATCATCTAAAAGATCTGTTTATTATCTTACTGTACCAAGTTCCATTTGTTGACTGTGGTACTAAAGTCCCTGTTTGCTCACTGGGTGTGGATGAGGGCTTGTTCTCAGGTTCTACAAACTGCCCTGTCCACGCTCCTGACCCTTCTTCATCTTCAAAGCCACTAACATCCAGGGGCAAGTCCATCTCAGTGCTTCCCATGTCTCTGAGCTCCCTTCTGCCGCACCATCTCTCCTGCCTCATAGCCCATGAAAGTCTTCTGTGTTTAGGGATTCTGTGACCTAGTCTGACCGGGTGGGGCTCACCTGGATAATCCAGGGTAATCTTCCCACAAGTTCTATAACCCTAACCATAGCACCAAGTCACTTTTGCCACGTAAGATACATAGTCACAGGTTCTGAGCCTCATGACAGAGATGTCTTTGGGGGCAGCTGTGCCGCCTACCCCATTGTGCACCTTTAAATAGAGGTGCCTCACTGTAAAGGGAAGGCTGGCTGGAGTTCTAATGTGAACCTTGTTCTGCTCAGCCCTCACAGGCTGCTCCACAACCTGACAGCTTAGTCTTCCAGGGAGACAGTCTGGCATGGGTGTGGGTGTACAGGCTGGTGCAGGGACAATTTGGGTGTCCCTAAAGGCTGAGATGCTTACAGCTGTAGGCCTGTGGCATCGGATCCTGTCAGATCTCGGAAGCTAAGTAGGGTCGGGCCTGGTTAGTACTTGGATGGGAGACTGCCTGGGAACACCAGGTGCTGTAGGCTTGGGAGATGGACCCAGCAATCCACTCCCAAAAATCAATCGGCCATTGAAAACCCTATGAACAGCAGAGAAGCACTGACAATAGTGCTTTGCCTGTTGTACGCACGGTCTCTATGAGTCGGATACCCACTCAATGGTACCTAACAACAACAACAACAACTGGGAGTGATGGACAATAGGGTTTCGCCTGTTGTATGCAGGATCACTATGAGTCAGATACCGACTCGACAGCACCTAACAACAACAACAACAGCTGAGACAAAGATGTAAATGCAAATAGTTTGCAGGGGTTGCTGCTGGGAGACACCAAGGGGTGAGGAAGAGAGGGAGGAAGTGGGGAAGCAGTGGAGGACTGACCCATTAGTAAGCAAGTCACTCCTGTGGGCAGCCAGAGCTGGGACCCATGGGGACTTTCTGAGGGGCTGTGCATTGTCTCCCAGTTGGAAGGGGTCAGACACTAGATCTCAGTCAACTGTTCCCATCCTAGTGGTGGAGATTGTGTGGGGTCGACCCTGCACTGTCCCTCAGGCTGCCCCGGGCATAGGCTGAGTGCTCAGGGCAAAGGATGCCAGAGGCCATGGGAATGTCCTCTGTAGATTCAGGAACTTTCTGGATGGATTGAGGGGCTGGAGTAGCTCTTCACACCACCACTTCCTGCAGAGTCAAGAAGCCTCATCTCAACCCCCTGCTGTCCCTGCTCCTTGATCCAGGCACATTATTTAAGTTGTTGTTGTTGTTGTTGTTAGGTGCCGTCGAGTCCGTATCCGACTCATAGCGACCCTGCATACAACAGGCGAAATACTATTGTCACTGTTTCTCTGCTGTTCATAGGGTTTTCAATGGCTGATTGATTTTGGGGAGTGGGTTGCCAGGTTCTTCTCCCAACCCTGCAGTACCTGGTGTTCCCAGGCGGTCTCCCATCCAAGTACTAACCAGGCCCGACCCTGCTTAGCTTCCAAGATCTGATGGGATTGGATGCCACAGGGCTATGGCTGCAGGCCTTATTTAAATTAAGCTAAACTGAACTCATTCAGTTGCCAAGAGACAGCAGATGGCATGCTCTCCTGGGGTTCGAGAAGGAAGTTTTATTTACAAAGGAGGCAATTACAAAAGCATGGCCGGTGTAGGGAAAGCCTGGCACAGTGCAGGGCGGGCTTTGTCACCCAGGACGAGGGGAGGGAGAGGTCACTGTAACCCAGGACAACAGGAGTGGAATAAGCCACCCAGAGGGGAATGGTGTTATTTCTTGGAAGGACTTCCAGGTTGAGGTGACCCCATGGGAGGTGCCAGGGTACAAACACCGTGACTTCACTCTTTTCCCTCCCTCCTTCTCCTACTGGGGCTGGGACTCAGCCCAACTGGAAGCAGACTACATGGAGGTCTGTTGTCGAGTTTAATCAGTGTAGCCGCCTGGGGCAGAGGCAAGGAGGAAATAGACCAGGAGGGAGAAGAGGAGGGACATGGAGAAGCCCTGAGCATCTGCTCCTGCTCTTTTGGGTAGACAGATCATGGTCCCAACCCAGGGGGTGCGTGAAGTACCATCAACTCACATGGCAAAGTGATGTTAATTTGCTCAGATTCCTATCTGAAGCCTGAAATGGTAGCCCAGCATATTTCTTTCCTAGGAGGAAATAGGAACGAGGAGGAGATAAGCGAGTTAGCGTATAAATCCAGCTCCTACATGTTCTAACCTGACAGCTGGTCAGAAGGTCTAGACAGGCCCAGTGCTCTCGTCGGCCCTCATCCTGAATCTCCTGGTCATTTGTCAGCACTATGCTGGATGGAGTCTTGACCTGGAAGGGTGACCTACAGCCATGTTCTTGGGGGCTGTGTCTTGGTAGACTTTTTGCCATTTTCTGAAGACAAGCAATGTGAGGCAAGGGAGAAGATGCAGGCACCCCACAGATCCTCCAGGCTCCAAGCAGTCCTTCTTGGAATTTCCTTCCCAGTTTTCCTCTGGACCCCTGCTCCGGGGCTGGGTTCATTGGCAAAGGAGACCGTAATAACTTTATGGGGTGGATGGTGTCTTGGCTTCCAGGTGATAGAACCATGACTGTATGGCTGCTTTTGATGTTGACTTTGGCTATGATCCCAATATTTATGTCCCCCATGAATTCATATGTTGCAATTTACCCTACTCCCCCCATTGTGATGGTATTAGGGGGTGGGACCTTGGAAAAGTTGACCACAGGGCAGGACCCTCATGAATGGGATTAGAACCCTTAGAGGGCTCCATCAGCCCTTCTACTGTGTGAGGACCCAGTGGGAAGGTGCTGTCTGAGAACCAGGAAGTGGGTCTTTGCTGGACCTGAGTCTACCTTAATCCAGGACTTTCAAACCTCTAGAACTATGAGAAATAAGCCTTGCCCATAAGCCTTCTACTGTTTTTTTATAAGAGCCTGAACAGACATAGACAAGCTCCAGACCCACGAGGTTATGAGCATGGGGAGCAGACTTCTCCAGTGTGGTACTAGATCTCACAGTGAGGGGGGTCTTTCCACTGCCACACCTTGTTTCCCTGGCCTGTGCCTTTCCCTGTGGGTGTAGGGAATGTTGTTATGGGATCTCCAGGGGATAAGGGCCTATCTAGCTCATCTGGAGGACTGACATCTGTCCTCCAGGGCAAGATGGCTCCCAGTGACCTTTGTCCCACATCCAGGTTGTGTTGGCATCGAGGGAGCCAAGATGGCCCCTGCCCTCTTGGACCCCCTGCCACCCAAGTGGTTACTCCCGACCCTCACCGTGCTCCCTGATTGGCCACTAAAGGACATCCTCTGATTGGCCAGAAAGTGACATCCTGTTTCGCTGCAAATTAGAATATCACTCCTCATTAGGTGTGCCCATCCCCTCATGCCACTTCCTGATTGGATGGTGGCCATCTTGGGGCAGGCACCTAAAGACTATATAAGCAGAGCTTGCTTGCCGCTCCGCATGATGCTGCCATACCACTGCAGATTGTTCTGCCACTCCACTGCAGATGGGCCACACCATCACCGGATCAAGAGAGAAGACTGCCTGCTGCCTCAGAGGCCACCCCATTGCAGGACCGGAGCAGAGATCATCAGAGACCACCATCACGGGTAAGCAACCCTCAGAGCTGTATAGTGCTTAAGAGCTGTGTAACACGTTAAGCCACAGCACTTTTAAGTGCTGTATGATAAAGAGAGCTGTGCTTCTAAAGGCATCCAGAAGTCCTTGACTTTATCCTCTGTGCCTCACCAGTTCCCCGCAGTATTGGTGTTCGGGTACCCCAACATATGGGCATGATGGCACCATAGGATAACCACTGGTTAATCCATAAACTTCAAGGCATATACTTTGTCTTGTTACCTCATAGGATGTTTTTATCCTGCTGGTACCATTAACTGGGCTTTTGGAAGATCATTCTGTCCCTGTGTCAAGCCAACTGCTTTGGCCATTAGGCAAGTGGTAAACCCAGGGAGTTCTGTACATGAAAGCACACTGAATCATCTCCTTTATTGTAAATGTCCCCGGTTGGAAGTGATATTGTGCAGAACACCAGGGCATTCTGTAAATGCAATAATGGCAAGGCTGACAGAAGTGCTGGGTCGGGAAAGAACATACTGGGTTGTCAGGGTTATATTACAGATTACAGGGTAGAGCAGCATTTTCATATAGCTCAAGAGGCCTCTAATGACTGTGCTTCTTTCTTTGTGGTGGGCAGTGTAAAGGCAACGGCAGTTTGTTCCTCATTGTGGATGGGGTACCCTGACCAGTGAAGTCCCAGAAACTTCCTTGATGTGCCAGGTTCCTGCAGTCACACAGAGTCTGTCTCCACTTTCTGGTACATATGTCAGTGCTGAGGCTAGTGATAGAATATGGAGTGCCCAGATAAATGTGGAGGGCAGGCAGGACCTAGAAATTATCCTTTTGTAACCATTAGAGTAAAGCTTGGTTCAGGCAAAAGTCATCCATGGGTGCTAACTTAGGGGGAATTTAAAGAGGAGTAAGGTATTTGTGTGGTCTTACAGTGTCACCCTGCAGGCTGCTTGTTACTCACAAAGAAAAATATAGCAATGACACAAAGAGAAATCAGACAATACTTTGATCAGGTGATAAAAATTAGCAGCCCAATGAGGAGTGGGTGGATATCAGGGAATTCCAGACAGGATCCTTTGGAAAGGACAGTGTCACCATGAGTTTTCTGTCCTGAAATGGCACAACCTGGATCTAATCACAAGGAGACACAGACCAAGACTCAAATGAAGAAGAACCCATTAAAAATAAATTGTATTCTTCAATAGTGTCAAGTCATAAAAGCCAAGGGAAGGCTGTTGGAATGTTCCAGACTAAAGGAGAGCCAAGAATCATCACAACTAAATGCAATGGCTGGGCCTGGACTAGATTTTGTAGTTGAGGAAAAATTTTCTAAAGGCCATTTTTAGGTC
Organism: Pedetes capensis; assembly: GCA_007922755.1. Classification (NCBI taxonomy): domain Eukaryota; kingdom Metazoa; phylum Chordata; class Mammalia; order Rodentia; family Pedetidae; genus Pedetes; species Pedetes capensis. The sequence continues at coordinate 6,159 of VMDO01025235.1, read as the reverse complement.
AGTTGGTAAAATTGGAGTATGGAAGGTAGATTGAATAAAAGCATCATTTCCATGCAGAATTGACTGAAGTTGATCACTATCATGGTTACATAAGACAATGTCCTTATTCTTAGGAAATGCACACTAAAATGTTTTGGATTAGAAGGCCCTGATGTAAGCAATCTTTGTTTCATTGATTAAGAGAGAGAGAGAGGTGATAAAGTGAAGAAAGCAAAATGTTCATATGAGATTCTTGGTAAATGGTATATAAGCACTCTATGTACTGTTTTCATTCCTCCAACTTTCTGTGAATTATCTAAAATAAGAGACTGAAAAAAAAATCAATGAGTGCCAGAAAAACACTGCAGCAAACAACCTTCTATGCATCTTCAAGCAATTGGATTGCTATTTCTTGGGGAAATTCTCCACAGAATTGCTGGATCAAAAATAGCCAAGCAGGAAGGATTTAGTTGCTGTTACCAAATCGCAAGGCAGCTTTTTGGTACGCTGTATGTTGTAAGGCAGAATGTCATTGAAATTAGGATCAGCCATGGAGGGTGACTGTGCCACTTGACCAAAGAGCCTTGAGGCTGGCTTGGGCTTGGGTGCCATGTTTATTGTCCTTTCAGGACACACCCCCTCTCCAGGTACCTATATGTGTCCACTAGAGCTGTTGTAGCAATGTCATGGCTAACTAACAGGGTGACTTTATAGCAATTTATTATCTCAGAGTTTTGGGGGTTGGAATTCTTAGATCAAGGTCATTAGCTGGTTCCTTCTGCAGCTACAGGTAACTGGCCATTTTCTTCTCACCTCTTCTCATTGTTTTTGCTTCATGGATGTCTATGTTCAAACTTCTCCTTTTTATAATGACACCTATCACATTATATTAGGGCTCACCCTCCAGGACTCACTTTACCTTGATTATCTCTTTAATGGTCCTCTCTCCAAATAAGGTCAAGTTTTAAAAATCATTACAAACATGTATTTTATTTTTTTCTTTAAAAATATTTCTTTTCTTATTTCTTACTTTATTTTTAATTGCCACAATAATTGTGAGGTACAGTGTGATATTTCAGTACATGTATTTAACATATAATGATCAGAGCAGGGTAATGGGCATATCTATCACTTCAAACATTATTTCTTTGTGTTGGGAACATTCAAAATCCTCTCTACTTGCTATTTGAAATACCTAATCTATTGAATATACCATGGACTACAAAAAGAACCAACAGATCTGTCCTAGAAAAAGTGCAACCGGAGTGCTCCTTGGAAGCAAGCATGGCTAGACAGCATCTTATATATTTTGGACATATAGTCAGGAGAGACCAATCCCTGGAGAAGGGCATCCAGGGTGCTGTAGAGAGTGGCAGGACAATGAATAAAAGGAAAACCCTCCACCAGATGGATTGACACAGTGTCTGCAACAATGAGTTTAAACATAAATAATATTGTGTGCCTGGCACAGAACTGGGGACTGTTTTGTTCTGCTGTATATAAGGTGGCTATAAGTTGGACCCAGCTCAATGGCACCTAACAAGAACAACAATCAATTGTGGTCAACCATAGTAATCTTACTGTGCTATGGAAAGTAGAAGTCATTCCTCCTGCCCAATTGAACCCCTAGTACCTGCTAACTATCCTCTTCCCCACTCCCATCCTTCCCAGCCTTGGTAACCACTGTTCTACTTTCTCTCTCTCTCTCTCTCTCTCTTTCTTTCTTTCTTTCTTTCTTTCTTTCTTTCTTACTTTCTTTCTTTCTTTCTTTCTATTTTTGTGTGTGTGTGGTACTGGGGGTTGAACCCAGGGCCTCGCGCCTGCATGCTTTGCAAGTGCTGGACCACTGAGCTGCACCCTCAGCCCATTTATTTACTTTTTGAGAAAGGTCTTGCTAAGTTACGCAGAGTGCCTCTGGTCTCAAACTTGCGATCCTCCTGCCTCGGCCTCCCGAGCCGCTGGGATTATAGGCGTGTGCCTAGCTTGTTCTACTATTTTTATGAGATCAACTTTTTAGCTTCCACATATAAGTGGGAACATGCAATATCTGTCTTTGTGTGGCTGGCTTATTTCACTTAACATAATGTCCTCCAGGTTAATCTATGTTGTCATGTCGCACTTTCAGGTCCTGAGTGTTGGGACTTCACCATATAATTGGGGTGTAGGGTGCTCAGCTGGGGTCTGCTCTCACACAGCTCCCAGCCTCTCCAGGCTTACTCCCTTCTGCCTTGAGCCTGGCTTCCAGGCTCCCTTTTCATCCAGCTCTGCTCATGCTGGCAGTGTGGTTCTGGGCTTTTCCTTCTGTCTCCGGCCAGGCATTCCCTTCTCAGTCCTTTGCCCTGATGCGGAGGAACAGGTGGCAGCTCCCAGCATAGCGGGTTTGCCCATGTGGAGAGGCAAGGTTGGGCTCCAGTGCTGGGCTCACCTTTTCTCAGAATTCACCTCTGCTGCCCTGCAGCCATCATTTGTCACCATTTGTGAACACAGTGCATGCTGAGCATTGCTTTATGTTTGCAAATGTAACCCTGTGAACACATCATACTTCTCTGTTCATTGCACCCAGTTTGCTGAACCCCTGCTAAGAACAAGGCTCTGCGGGTGGTGGTAGGGAGTTCTGCTAAGGGGGGAGGTAGGGGACAAAAAGGGAATCAGACTCAGGGCGGCCTCAGACACGGGGACAACTGCAGACTAGGGCATAGTTGAGCATGCAAACACAGCATCACATAAGTAGTGGCAAGGACATGTTCCAGGGCAGCCCAGAGACCCCAACATGCAATAGCCCAGGTGGCAGTGGGGCAGACAGGAAAAGGAAGAGTGAGGGTCCCTGCAGCCAGCACTCAACACCACGAGTCAGGTTGGGAAGGTCCACGATTTGCACTCAGCGTCCCGCCTCTTAACTTAGTGAAGTGCAGACGCAGAATGGGAAGACTGAGGCAGATTAAGATTCTGGGCTGGATTCACTGTCTCCTACATTTTTGCATCCACTTTGTTGGTTATGTACTCATTCCACTTGGAGAACATCCTTTAGTTACTCCTCAACACAGGAAAGTAAACTCTGTTCTTCACGTATCTGAAAATATCTGGAAGTGTCCCTCAAAACTTATGGGTATGTTAGGCATAGAGTTCTGGTGTAGGTCTAGTGTGAAATCGTTCTCCCTCCAGATTTTCAAGTTGTTACTCCATTTGTCTGTATGTCCTGTGCTGAGCAGTTAGAAAGAAGCAAATCAATATGTACAAGAAAGGATTGCTCTCCAAGGCACGGTGTTCAATGAAAACCGCAAGGCTCAGGGTAATTTATGGGGTGTGATATCTTTTCTGTCAAAATAAACTGAAAAAGGACTCAAATGGGAGGAGGTTCTGGAAGTAAGGCAGGGGGCTGGTTTAGGGGGACAACAGACTGAGTATTATCTATGGGTTTTCCAATTTATAAGTAAGTTTCCTCCCACCAGCTGTTCAATAAGTACACAATTCTATTTTCTGATAGCTTACCACTTTTATCACCTTTTCATTTAGCTTTTTAATATAACCCAAATTATTTAATGTATAGTGTGACTTCCCCCATGTGTCTGGCAGCTTATCATGGGATAGGGGCTTAGGTGTTGCTGTGATGCTGAAAGCTATGGCACAGGTTTCAGACACCAGCAGGGCCCACCTATTGGTGGACAGGTTTCAGCTGAGCTTCCAGACTGAGATAGACTAGGGAGAAGGACCCGGCAGCCCACTCCCAAAACAATAAGCCTTTGAAAACCCTGTGAATAGCAGAGAAGCACTGTTAAATATAGTGCTAGAAAATGAGTCCCTCAGGCTGGAAGGCATTTAAAAGATGACAGGGAAGAACTGCCTTCTCAAAATAGAGTCAACCTTGATAGGAATGAAGTAAAGTCCTTGGGACCTCCAGTTGCTGATGTGGCACAACTCAAACTGAGAAGAAACACAGTATCTGCTACAATGGGCTCAAATGTCAAAAGATTATGTGCATGGCACAATGTTGGGTAGTATTTCACTCTGTTATACATAGGGTTGCTGTGAGTCAGACCCAACACGATGGCACCTAACAACAACAACAACAACATAGTGTGACTCAATGTCCTACAAGGACATTTTTCCTAGCTCCTTACCAATTGTTCCTCTACTATTTACTAAATATTTCTTCCCTCCCCTGCTTATTCAAAGCGCTTTCTTGAATCCTGTGTCATTTTGGAAAATAACTACTTTGGAACCCAGGTGTCCTAATTTAACCTAGTGATCACTCCACTACCCCACTGAGTAGTTTTCGATTGACTTTGCTTTGTTGTTGTTGTTGTTGTTGTTAGGTGCCCTCGAGTCGGTATCCAACTCATAGTGACCCTCATAGGATTTTCAATGGCTGGTTGTTTCGGGATTGCCTTGGGAGTGGGTTGCCAGGCCCTTCTCCCATTTTTGCAGTGCTGGGAATTGAACTCGGGACCTCAGAGACTGCAGCACAGCGCTCTACTAACTGAGCTAAATCCCAACCCTTGACTTTGCTTTAGACATTGTCTTTTTCTCAATGTTTAAAACATTTCCCATTGCTAGCACTCTATTTTGTCCTTGGGTCTGTAGCCGTAGCATCCTGGCATCTGATCCTACCTGATCTTGGAAGTTAAGCAGGGTCAGCCTGGTTAGTCCTGGTATGGGGCCATCTGGGAATACCAGATGCTGCAGGCTAGGGAGAAGGACCCCTTGCAATCCACTCCCCAAACAATGTGCCATTGAAAACCCTATGAATAGCAGAGAAGCATTGACATTAGTGCCAGGTACGGCACAGTGTCAGGGAGCGTTTCGTTCTGCTGTACATAGGATTGCTGTGAGTTGGACCCGATTCGACAGTAGTTAACAAGAATAACAGCAATTTTGTCCCTGCATTTGACTCTCATTAGGTTGTACCCTCTGCTTTTGTTCATTTTTCAAGGGTTTGGCAAGGGAGGGTGAGCAACCTTGGGGTGCTTTCATTTAGTCACACCATGAACATTGCTTGCTTGCTGCTACAGTTTGGATATGACTTCAGCGTGTCTCCCAAAGATTTTTGTGTTGGCAGTTTGGTCTTCAGTGTGGCAGTGGGCGGGGGGACCGTTAAGAGATAGGGCTCGGTAGAAGTGGAGAGGTAACTGGGATTCGAGGTTAAGGTACTTCCTGGAGCACCCACATGCTCTCCCCAGAGAGAGTTGTGACTAAAGAGCAGGTACGACCCCTGAATCACCCTCTGACTTCTCATTTCCCCATCTGACCACTCACAACGCCGCCACCATGATGCCATCTGCCATGAGATCCTCACCAAATCCAAATCTCTGAGGCCACTTGCTCTTGAACTTTATGCTTCCCAAATGGTGAGTTTAATATTCTCCTTTTTTTAATTAGAAATTTTTAATGTACATCATAATGCGATTCATTTTGACATGCTTTTCATTGTGACAATTTTCATATATGCAATTTGATAAGCATTATTCATATAGGTTACCCCTTACCCTCCTCTATGTTTCCCCCCTGCCCCCGGTTCCCATCTAAGTTTCCCATCCAAGTCTTCTCTATCTTTTACTATGTAGTATTTTTCTATATGTCCTTGGGTTCCATTTGTTTAAGATAGAAACTTTTCCTGTAGTGGTCTTTGTTTCTATCTTGTTAGAACGATTTCTAGTCTATTTATATTGACCTCATTCTTATCTTCCCTCCCCCCCTTTTAATGTGATCTGACCTTTGAGTAGGATTTTTCCTTCTTGTAATTTTGAGTCAGCTCTCTCATATGAGTGAGAACATGTGTTGTTTCTCTTTCTGATCTTGTGTTCGTTCACTTAAAATAATTTTCTCTAATTCCATTCATTTTGCTGCGAATGACCCTATTTCATTTTTCTTGATTGCTGAATAGTATTCCATTGTGTATAGATACCATAGTTTTTTTATCCATTCTTCTGTTGAAGGGTGCTTTGGTTGATTCCATATCTTTGCTATTGTGAAAAGCGCTGCACTGAACATGGAGATGCAGGTGTCTCTGTGGTATGATGACCCATCTCCCTTTGGGTAAATTCCCAATAGTGTTATAGCTGGGTCATATGATAGATCTATTTTTAGTTTTTTGAGGTACCTCCATATTGATTTCCATAGTGGTTGCAGCAATTTACAGCTCCACCAACAATGTAAAAGTGTTCCCTTTTCCCCACAACCTCG
>VMDO01025234.1:0-28551 GCA_007922755.1 Pedetes capensis | reverse complement strand
AAAAAAAAAAAAAAAAAAAAAAAAAAAAACAAAAAAACCCTTGAGAAAGCAAAAAAAGAAAGAAAACAAAAATAAAGAATATGCAAATAAAAAGTTACAAATATGGTAGGTATTAATCCAACTATATCATTAATGGGCTGGGATTTGGCTCAGTTGGTAGGGCGCTGCGCTGCAGTCTCTGAGGTCCCGAGTTCAATTCCCAGCACCGCACAAATGGGAGAAGGACCTAGCAATCCACTCCCAAGGCAATCCCAAAACAGTTAGCCATTGAAAACCCTATGAGGGTCGCTATGAGTCGGATACCGACTTGACAGCACCTAACAACAACAACAACATATCATTAATGGGCTGGGATTTAGCTCAGTGTGTAGAGCGCTGCGCTGCAGTCTCTAAGGCCCCAAGTTCAATTCCCAGCACCGCAAAAATGGGAGAAGGGCCTGGCAATCCACTCCCAAGGCAATCCCGAAGCACTCAGCCATTGAAAACCCTATGCGGGTCGCTATGAGTCGGATACTGACTCGACGGCACCTAACAACAACAACAACAGCAATATCATTAAAAACTTTAGATGTAAATAGTTTAGGTATACTAACTAAAACATGGGCACTGACACTGACAGTGTGAACTTTTTTTAAAAAAGACAAAACTATGCTTTTTTAACAAAAAATCAACTTTAAAAATAAAGACAAAGATATATTAAAAACAAAGCAAAGGAGAAATTCATACCATGCTAACAATATAAAAATGAAAATTGGACTACCTTATTTATTTCAGACAAAGTAGGCTTCAGAGCAACGAATGACATCACAGATAAAGGAATGAAACAAAAACAGTGCTAAGAGAAATACCTACAGCATTGAATACATACATTAGAGAAGAAGAAAGATATGAAATCAATAATCTAAAGTTCTGGCTTTGACCAATTGATGCTTGGTAAGGAGGCAAAAGCAATTAAATGAAGAAAATGTCCTTTCAACAAATGGTGCTGGAACAATTGTACACATACAAAAAATCAAAAAAAAAAAAAAAAAAAAAAAAAAAAAAAAAAAAAAAAAAAAAAAAGCTGGGTGCCATGGCACACGCCTGTAATCTCAGCAACTCAGGAAGTTGAGGCATGAGGATTGTGAGTTTGAGGCCAGAGGCAGCCTGTGCAACTTAGTGAGACCCTATCTCAAAATAAAAAATACAAAAGGGGCTAGGTGTGCATCTGAGTGGTAGAGTACTTGTCTAGCATGCACGAGGCCCTGGGTTTAAAAAAAAACACCTTAACCTAAAGTTCATATTTTATAGAAAATGTATCTAAAATGGATCATAGAATGAAATGTAAAATTTTAAGCTACAGAATTTAGAAGAACACACAGTGAAAAATCCTCATAAACTGGGGTAAAGAGTTCTCAGACATTTCACCAAACTATATACTATAAAATAGAAAACTAGTAAGTTAAAATGTCATCAAAATTAAAAACTTTTGATGGGCTCTGTGATGCACACCTGTAATCCCAGTGATTTAGGGGGCTGAGGCAGGAGAATCATGAGTTCCAGGACAGAGGCAGCCTGTGCCACTTAATGAGAACATGTCTCAAAGAATGCAAAAGGGGCTGAGGGTACACGCAAGTGGTAGAGCACTTGCCTAGCATGTGTGAGGCCCTGTGTTCAATCCCCTAGTGCTGAAAAAAAGAAGGAAGAAAATAAGGGAAAAAGGGAGGGAAAGAGGAAGGAAAGACAGAAGGAAGGAAAAGAAAGAGAAAAAATGAAAACTTTGGTTCTGCAAAAGACAGTGCTAAAATAATGAAAAGGCAAACTACAAACTGGGAAAAATATTTGCAAGCCAAATATCTAACAAAACTCTTTTATCAAGACTATATAGGTATATATAATTATGAAATTGAAAAATAGGAAAATAATTTAATGGAATGTCCTCTCACCAAAGGGGGTATATGAAAGATAAATAGGTAAATGATGGTCAACATCTTTAAATAATTACAAATTAATATTGTAGTAAGATATCACCATATACCTGTTTTTGTTGCTGTTGGGTGTCGTTGAGTAGGTGTCCCACTCATAGTGACCCTATGGACAACAGGTGAAACACTATTGTCAGTGCTTCTCTGCTATTCATAGGGTTTTCAGTGGCTGATTGTTTTTGGGGAGTGGGTTGCCAGGTCCTTCTCCCAAGCCTACAACACCTGGTGTTCCCAGGTGGTCTCCTATCCAAGTACTAACCAGGCTTGACCCTGCTTAGCTTCCAAGATCTGACAGAATCCTACACCGCAGTGGTACAGCTACAGACATATACCTGTCAGAGTAGCTAAAAAAAATAAATAAATAAATAAAAAATTATATATATATATATATATATATATATATATATATATATATATATATACTGATAATACCAAGTGTTGAAAAAGATGCATAGAGATAGGAACATAAATTGCTGGTTCTGAGAAGCCAGATGAAATTCTTATCTTTCCTCTACCATAGAAAAGATATTTAAAAAATTCCTCTGGCTTCTTGCAAGATTTTCTTTATTTTTTATTTTCTGAAATTTGAATATGATATGCCCCTCGGGGTAGGTTTTTTGATATTCATCATGCTTGATGTTGTCTTAAATTCCTGAATCTGTGGGTTTATATCTGACATTAATTTGGAGGAATTCTCAGTTATTATTGCTTCAAATTTTGCTTCTGTCCTTTCTGTAGTTATTCTTCTTCTGATATTCTCATTTTGTATAAGTTCCTCCTTTTATAGTTGCCCTACAGTTCTTGGACATTCTGTTTTGTTTGTTTGTTTGTTTCAGTCATTTTTCCTCAGCTTTGGAAGTTTCTATTTTCATGTACTCAATCTCTGAGATTCTTTCCTCAGTCATGCCCAGCCTGGTAATGAGCCTATCAAAAGTATTCTTCATTTCTATTGCAGCATTTTTTTATCTCTAGAATTTCTTTTCTATTTTCTCTGAGAATTTCCATCTCTCTGCTTACATTTTCGTCTGTCCTTACATACTGTGTACTTTGTCCACTGGAGCCCTTATCATATTAATTATGGATTTTTGAAATTCTTGTTCTAGCCAAGTACCATAGCACATGTCTGTAATCCCAGCTACTTGGGAAGCTGAGCCAGAGGATCACAGGTTTGAGACCAGAGGCAATCTGTGCAATTTAGTGAGACTTTGTCTCAAAAAAAATGAAAAAAGATCTAGAGGGTGTGACTCAGTGGTAGAACACTTGCCTAGCATATGTGAGACCCTGGCTTTAACCCCTCAGTACTGCAAAACAAAAAGAAAGGAAGGCAGGAAGGAAGGAAAAGAAAGAAAAAGAAAACAAAGAAATTCTTGGTTTGATAATCCATCATTTCTGCCAGATGAGTCTGGTTTTGATGCTTGATCAGTCTCTTAAAACTGTGTTTTTTGCCTTTAGTATGTCTTATGGTTTTTTGTTGGAAAGTGGACATGTACTAGCTATAAGGAACTATAGCAAAGAGGTCTTTTGTAATGTAGTTGCAAGGTGTACAGGAGAGGAAACCATCTACAGGCCTATAATTAGCTCTTGAGCTGGGGTTTGGCTCAGTTGGTAAAGTGCCACTCTGTGTTCTCCCAGGACCTTAGTTCCACCCCCAGCACCACAAAAACTGGAGAAGGACGTGGCAATCCACTCTTGAGGCAATCCCCAAACAATCAGCCATTGAAAACCCTATGGGGGTCGCTATGAGTCAAACCCAACTCAAGGGCACCTAACAACAAAAACATAATTAGCTTTTGGTCTTTTGATGAAACTATGCTTCTTGGTCTCCCTGCCTTCGGTGGCTCAGGATAGGTAGAGGGAATTGAAATTGGGTATTTCCTTACCCCCCCTGTAGGTTAGGCCTTGATAAAATCCCAGCAGGTTAGACTCTGGTAAAACAGCTTTTTTGGGGGGGCAGGCCTTGTTAAGAAGAAGAGTGCTATGATGTGCTCAGAATGGTTAATTTTCCCCTCACCACTTCTGGAAGTACCAGATTTTTCTCTGAGAAGCTAGTGGAGCTCTTGGAGCTAAAATTCACAAAAGTGTGGGGGTGCCCCTAGAGTTTTAAACTCTCATCACTCTGAGTCTCTAGCAATTAATTTATCAATTACAATTCAGATTTTCATAACCTGGCACTGGTTCTTGTAGAGGTTTCCCTTGGGTTTTTCTCTTAACATGTCTGATTTCTATGTATCTAACTATTTGCCTGTTTATCTACCCAATTATTGAGGCAGTGGTTTGTCCTGTGACATCATTTCTCTTATGGATCTAAGAAGAATTGCCAGTTTTTCCCTTTGTTCAGCTTTTTACTTGTTAGGATCAAGCGGTGTTTTCTAAGGTCTTTAAATGCTACACTGGAAGTTCTGTGTGTTCATTTAAAAATAAAAAAAATTAGTAGAAAAACATTCTCAGATACAACTATGGTCCAGATGATGCCTCTCTGCCTTGTGAAAATGCTGGAGAGAGAGTCAAGATTAGGCTTGAGATATGAGTTATAAACTTGCAGCAAGAATGTGAAAGTTCCAACCTTACCTACATCCCCTTTATCACTTAGGGGTTTGTCATTCAAGTACTGAGTGTAGTGGGGAGACACAGGGAGAAGGTTCAGAGAAAGAAGCACAGGTCCAAAGGTCAGAGGCCAGCAGGCAAGTCTTTCCCAGTAGCAACAATTACCTCCCCCTCTCCAGCAGCAGATACCCTGGTTTTTCTGTGTTTCTCATATAAAAGAGTTTATATGAGACACAGAAGTTATATTATAAATTATAGAATAAGTTTATTAAAGATAGAGTGTATAAATATAGATTATAAAGGCAGTATACCTTCAGGACATGAAGGCAGGCAGTAGTAAAGAGCTACTACCCAACTCTAGGAACAAATGTGTTTTTATAGTGAGTTTTGGACCTTAAGGGAAGGGAGAACGCTTTGTTTTGCAAAGGTAATGGATTTTCAGCAGGAGAGGCCCATAGGTTGAAGCCCCAAAATAGGCTGCCTTTGTTCACATCCGTGCAGCCATCAATCCTGGCTTAGGGTGTGGGGTCCATTACAAAGTGTCCTTCCAGTTTCCTCAGGAAAGCACATGGCTTCCTCTTTATGGCAGAACAGCAGGAGCTATTTTCAATACCCCGTTCCTCCTTGTTGCCTGCTAATGCCTAATCTAGCTACCTAACACTGAGGACACTTTGTCTAGCATCAACTAAACCGATGGCTCTCAAAAGTCAAGGGCACCAGAATTATTCTTCTCCAGAAATTCTGATTTAGGTCTTAGTAAGGCCTTAGGATTTATTAATTTGTCTTTATATTTTCCTTTACTTGACTTTTTATTTGTTCTTTCATTCTCAGCCATTTTGATGCCTAGCAACATTTAGAAAATACTAGTCTAGATCTCTTAATCAGAATCCTAAAATTCAAATTCCAGCGAATATGCATTTCTTTAGTGCGACCTGCAGGTGGTGCTGCTGTAGTATTCCAATATAACAGAACAACAGCTAAAGGGAAACCAGATTTAGGGAAGAAATTGATATAAATTCAGGGCCCTAGATCCAACCAGAATAAAAGATCTCATTCTTTAGGTGTGAGAAAAATAAAGATTAATTCCTACTTTAAAAGAGTCATTTGCTCCTTATATTACCCCCAAGTGGATATGAAATACCATTTTCCTCCTTTCTAACTTGAATGAGGCTATATAAAGATGCTCAGCAGGTCCAGGTTCATAAATACTTGAGCTCTTCTCAAAACCCCATTACCTTTAACCACTGGAGATATGCCATCATCTGAAATGTTCTCACTGCTCTTTTACAGAAGGAGCCAGTTCCCAAGTGGAGGAATTTGATGTCTTGATGAACCTCTGCCATAGATTTTATATTTGAAGACTTAGAGCCTGGGATCCTGAATCAGAACAAGTACACTTCATTTTCAAGAATGGGAATCCTAAGTATAAGATCCCAAAATCAGCTACAGTCTGAATCAGGACTGGAATTTTCATCTGTTTTGAAAACACTCCCAAATAGATGACAATTTATGTGGCAACGTGGATAATGTGGACACAAACTGGGCCTAAAGATAATGTTGGCAGCACTTACCCTAAGTGAAGTTCAGGGTCTCCGTTGCTCCAGAAGATAATAAATTTCTATGTTTCAAGACATGTACATTGCTAAGGTCAAGCAGGCATATAGCCAGGAAATAGTGGTTTGACTCACTTAGCACTGAGTTCCAAGGTTCCTTGAAGCAGATGCCCTTTGATAAAGCAAATCTTCCCAACCTCTGTGCCACAATGCACATATTAATCCCTTCAATGTTAGGTGTCTAGGCAGAACCTAAGGCAATAGAGTCTGGACTAGTTACCTCTGAGCATAAGTAGTTTCTTCAATTGATCCTACTGTGATAAATGAATGCTGTCATTCCCTATGTGTGCTATGGTATGAGGAAAGTTAGAAAATTCTCCTATTTGTGGTGCTGGAGACGGAACCTAAGGCCTTCTGCTTGCTAGGCAGGCACTGTACTATTGAGCTACATCCCCATCCTTTTTTTGTGTGTGTGATGTTGGGGATTAAACCAAGGGCCTTGGGAATAAGCTAGAAAGTTCTGCAATAGATTCTACCAGGACTGAGGCAGGCCTTGGCCAGGTAGTATCTGGGCTCATTGGGCGCCATCCCACAATACTCCTAAAGACCACCAATGCATTTGTTTTGGGATACCACCACCCCCTCTCCAGTTTCTCTGATAGCCAAGATACCTCCTGACTCAGTGTAGGGCTCAGATAAAATGAGTGTTATGTCTGAGCCTGCCCCATTTTCCCGTTACTAGCCCCTACAATCCTAACAAGTTATGGGTTCAGGTCATGCAGCATAGTTGCTTCTTGTGGTCTTGTCACTAAGCTTACTATCAAGCTTACTATCAAGTTTCTCTCTCTCTCTCTCTCTCTCTCTCTCTCTCTCTCTCTCTCATACACACACACACACACACACACACACACACACACACACACACTTTTATGTATTGGATCCTCTTTAATCTGCCTCAAGTGTAGTTTACACTGGTCCCTAAATCAGTGTGGCCAGGAGATAAAAATGAGTGACAAATTAGCTCTAGAGTCTATGGTGTGTAAGACTTTGGTGGATTCAATGGTCTAGGTTAGATTGTCTTAGATAAGACATCTTTGGGAAGCAGTCTCAATGTAAGAGTCTTCCCTTATGGAAATGGGTCAGTAGAATGTGATAGAATGATGGCTTATTGACCAGTACTCATACTGGAAGCAGAAAAGAGTGGTATTGTTTTTTTCTGTTGAGACATGAATGTAATGTGGCTAGAAATCTCATGGAACCTTTTCTGAGGAACAAACTATCTTTGACTGCCAGTCCTACCCTTACCCAGGATAGGAGATACCTGAGAAATGCCACTAAAAAAATTGCCATGAAAGTCTTCAGCAACACAGAAAAAACTTGGTGTTGGAATCCCAAGCCTGAGCCTACTTATACACACACACACACACACACACACACACACACACGCACACACGCACACACGCACGCGCACACACACACACACACACACACACTTCACTGGGCTCTCTGGGACTGTGAACCCAAGGTGAGCTGCTCTGTCTTGGCCTCTGTTAGCTGGCTCTTGAGGAAAACTTAACTTTTCTACATCATTTTAAATCTTCAGTAAAGTCTGGTATGCCCATTCAGCCATTTGTGGTAAATTGTGTTGAATAAAGGGGCAAAATTTCAAAGGGAATATATCTTATCCCATTTTCTCTCACTTACTGAGGCCTATGCAGAGGTGCTGTTGGGTGCTGTTAAGTCAGATCCCACCTATAATGACCCTAGGTACAACAGAATGAAATACCACCCAACACTGTGCCATGCACACAGTATTTTTATGTTTGAGCCCATTATTGTAGCCACTATGTTTCTTCTTATTTTGAGTCATGCCACATCAGCAAATGGAGGCCCCTGGGGCTTTACTCCATTCCTGTCATTATGGTCAACTCTACTTTGAGGAGGCAACTCCTACCCAGTTGTTTTTTGCATGCTTTCTAGCCTAGGGGACTCATTTTCTGGCACTGTATTTGACAGTGCTTCTCTGCTATTTATAGGATTTTCAATGGCTAATTGTTTAGAGAGTGAGATGCTGAGTCCTTCTCCCTAGTTGGTCTTAGTCTGAAAGCTCAAATGAAACCTGTCCACAATAGCTGGCCCTGTTGCCATCTGAGATATCAGTGGCATAACTTTCAGCATCATAGCAACACACAAGCCCCCACAGCATGACAAGTTGACAGACATGTGGGGGATATGCAGAGGTAGCAGCAGCAAATCAGGAGAGACCATAGTCCAGGACCTCTAGATGGTGATAGTGTGAAGCCAAGGGAGATGGTAACAAGGATATATACATGGAATGGAAGACCACTGCTTAGTACACAATTCAGGGGGTTGGGAGTTTTTTGGTTTTTTTTTTTATGTATTCAAAAATTTAAGAAACCATTACCACTATCAATTTTAGAACATTTTCATCACTTCCAAAAGAAACCCCATACCTATTAGCAGTCATTCATTCTTCCCTTACCCTAGCCTCTGTCTGCCACTAGTCAGCTTTCTGTTTTGATTTTATGGATTTTCTTTTATTGGACACTTTATATAAATAGAAGCATATAATATGTGGCCTTTTGTGTCTGGCTTCTTTAACTTAACCTGTTTTCAATGTTCATCCATGTTGTAGCAGGTAGCAATATTTCATTCCTTTTATGGCTAAATAATATTCCATTGTATGGACAGACCAAATTTTGTTTATCCATTTATCTGTTAATGGAACTTGGATTGTTTTCCCTTTTTAGATGTTATGCATAATGGTTTTGTAAATATTATTGTGCAAGTCTTTGTGTGGAAAAGTTTTTCTTTCTCTTCACTAGATAACCAACAGTGAAATTATTGGATTAAATTATATCTCTGTTTAACTTTTTAAAAAACAATCAGATTATTATATTTCTTAATTTCCAAACTTTCTATTATGACTATCTCTTGTTTTATGATTACAAAAATAAATGATTTACAATAGACAAAAGAAACCTCAAAAGTTTTTGTAGCCCACTGTATACTAGCTAACTCAGAGAATCACTCCAAGCTCAGATTACCAGATTCTTTTCATATTTCCTTTTGTCTTGTCCCTTAGTTTCTGTCTCACTGGTACTATACCTATACTCAGGCCATTTTGTATGGAGCAAGGAAGGCAGTGGCAAAGGCCCTCAGGAGAAAATATGCTTGCTGAACTTTGGAAATAGCAACAAGTAAGTTGATGTGTCTGGAGTAGAGCAAGCAAAAGAATAAGAGTGGCAGACAAGGTCAGAGAGGAAATGGCATTGGTCAGGCAGCATTTCAACAGATATCTGGATAAAAGCATTACAGATAAAGGGAACAGCTAATACAAAGGCCCTGAGATGAGAACATGCTTGGATTGTTTGAGGAGTAGCCAAGGAAACTGGTATGGCTGGAAGAGAGTAAGCAAGAGCAAGAATGATAGCAAGGAGAGCAGAGCAACATGGGGAAAGTCAGATATTGTAACATGTTTGCTGTGGTTTGAATGTGTCTCCCAAAGGTCATGCATTGAAAGTTTAATCTCCAATGCAATAGTGTTGAGTGGTGGGACCTTTGAGAAGTGGGATCTTTGAAATGAAATAAAGTCTTTGAGAGGTAATTAGATCTTTAAGAGGTAACTAGTATGGGTGAATATTGATCTTGTGGGAGAGGATTAGTTATCACAGGCGTGAGTTCCTGACAAATGTATGAGTTTGCCGCCCCCTCTCTCTCTTGCTCTCATTCTCTCTTGCCATATGATGCCCTTCTGCCATGTTATACAGCAAAAAGGCCCTCACCAGACAGAGCCCACTGATCTTGGACTTTCCCACTTCCAGAGCTGTGAGCCAAATAAACTTCTATTGGATATAAACCACCCAGTCTGTGGAACATCATTACAGCAGCAGAAAATAGACAAAGACAACCTTGAAGGCCATTAAAAGGGCATATACTTTAGAACTAGAGAGCTGTAGGAAGATTTTTAGGAAAGGAGGGCACAGTTTAGAAGAAGCCCTCTGGCTGCTATGTGAGGCAAATTTGCAAAAGTGAATAGAGACCCTCTAACCATCCTGACTTTGTGAGCCAATGCCAAGTAGCCCTGGACTTCACCAAACCTGAAATGCAGGATGTGTACAGATACATCAGTCGAGAGTTTTTAACTAACTTGGACTGCAGCATCCCATGTCTTCACATCCTCCAGTGGCTTCCCATCAGGACAGTAACCTCCAATGTCCCTGCCTGTAAGATCAGTGCCTGGCTCTGTTCTTCTCGCCTCCTACTCTCCCCTCCTCTCCCTCTGTACCAGTTGCATCACACTACCTTCCTAGTCGCCCTTCCCTCTGCTCTCACCAGGATCCTTTCCACTTTCCTTCTGGAATACTCTTCTTTAAGCTCTTCTTCTCATTATTCCGATCCCAGCCAAATGGTCACCTCCATAGAAAGGCCTTTCCTGACCACTTGCCACAGACTCACCCTGGAGCCCTCCCTCTCACAACACTCAGATGTCTTCCTTCTCACTTATTTCTCTTTGTAAATACCTTGACTGTATACTCATTCCTAAGTTCATCCCTAGAATGTGAACTCCAGATGATAGTGGCTTTATTTTATCCAGTGTTGTATTCCCAAGAACCTAGGACCCAGTTGGCTCATGGTAGGCATTTAATAAATGCTTTCTGAACAGATGAATAAAAGAAAATCAAGTCTTTTTTCCCTTGATTTGTCTGGCACTGCAGCAACAGGCAAGACTTTTGGAAAGAAAACATACAAAAAGTAAAAGAGGCTAAAAGTAAAAACAAAGCAAGAAAATGCTAAAAGTATAGCAGAGCTTTCCAATAAAGCATGGGTCACTGAATGAGTTATTGAGCCTGTATCTACATAAAAGCCACAGCTAACCTCACACTTAATGGTGAAAGACTGAATGCTTCCCATTAAGACCAAGAACAAGATGCAGATGTCCACTCTGGCCAATGCTATTCGACATTGTACTGGATGTTCTAGCCAGGGTAGTTAGGCAAGAAAATAGAACAAAATGCATCCAGATTAGAGTAAAAGATTTAAAACTACCTCTATTTGCAAATGGCATAATCTTATATGTAGAAAATCCTGAAGAATCCTCTACAAAAATCTGTCAAAACCAATAAAGAAGTTGGGCAAAGCTGTAAGGAGATTTCAGGGGATCAAGGACTGGCAGAGAGGGTCTCCTGCTAGCCCAGAGCTGCTGGAGTAGCCCGCGAATGTCCTTAGGTACCATTTCTATGGAATAAAATGGTCCAGCCCCACAAAGACTGTGCCTTTCTGTAGGCACTCCCCCGCCTCCATCTCCATCTTCCCTTTGTGAAAAGGTTGAAGGATTATATTCTCATATCCTGTGTGCCCTGTGAGTGGCGCCTGCCAAGCCAGTCTGCAGCCAGAGTGTAGTTATCTCAGGATAAGGAATCGGGGCTCTGTAATGCATCCTTCCCTAAGCTTTTGTATTCTCTCTCCCTCTCTTTGGTTTTGTTTTTCACTTGGTTTCCTAGCAAATTTCCTTTTGAGAAATTCCAATATTGTCTCATATGAACCAAGGGGAATAGGATTTGTCTGCATCTCAGTTGTTGCAAGACTAGCTTGGAGGTCAGGGGTCCCTTGAGGCTAGGTGTGGGGGTGGCTGTAGCCAGCACAGCTGGAGATGCAAGGAAGGGTTGAAGCTGTGCAGATTTGCTTTTTTGGACGATGGCTTAAGATACTGGAATGATAGACTTTTGGCTGAGTATTGAGTGCATCTCACTAGGGAAGAATGTGGTTGCCTGGAGACTTGCCGATCTGATCAAGATGACTTTAACTAGAAAAGGGGCGGCGGGGGGGGGGAGAAGAGTGAAACATGCCTATGTCAGTCTGTAAGGCCAGATATTATAGACAGCAGCAGGCATGTCAGTGACAGAAGAATAAGAGTGAGAGAGACATCCAGTGATTTGCAGGAGCAAATGACTGAGAAGGAAATTGGGTATGGCATTTCCAGCCTAGACTGTCAATGTGCCAGTGTGAAGAGTAAGAGCAGAAAACAAAGCAAATTGAGATTTTTTTTAAGCACACAAAAAAAATTAAAAGATATCACTAAGACTTAGAGGAAAGGGATTTACATCTGAAATATATTCATAGGCCCTTCAAAAGATACAAATCTGATAGGAAGATTTCAGTTATGCACCCATAGAAAGGTATGCTTTTTGAATACCTGCACCAATTTTATGACATCCTGAGGGTAAAATTAGGAACACCAAATCAGGGGAAGAAGTACTAGGGAAAATGAACATTACTTCCAATAGTTATGGAAAGTCTTCATTTGGTCATTCTGTTAGAGTCCTGCACTCTTGACCTAGCAGTGAATAAGTTAGGAAAGGTTCCTGCTGTCATAGAGCTGATACTGGGAGCAGATGGACAAACACATGAACAAATAAATTAACAAAATAATTTCAGATCCAGAGAAGGGTCACAGAGAAAATAAAACTGATAGTAATAAAAAGGAGGGAGGAGCTATTATAGCTTGGGTGGTCTTGGATGACCTATCTGCAGAGGTGACTTTTGAACTAAGAACAAAGTGAGAGCAAGGCACGATAGTGCATGCCTCTAATCCCAATGATTTGGAAGGGTGAGGCAAGAGGATGTCAAATTAGAGGACAGAGATAGCCTGTGCAACTTAGTGAGACCCTGTCCCAAAATAAAAAATAAAAAGGGGGCTAGGACCACAGCCCAGTAGTAGGGCTCTTGCAAAGTATGTGCCAGGCCCTGGGTTCAACTTCCAGGTACGAAAAAAAGAAAAAGAAAAAAAAAAAAGAAAGAAAGAAAGAAAAAGAAAAAGAAACAAAGTGGAGGACTGAGCCATACACACATCTGGAGGAAAAGCGTGCAAATGGAGCAAAAAGCAAAGGACTTGAGAGCAATTATTTCAGTTTGGTTCTCCCTGATGCAGACTGAGACAAGAATTTGAGTATGGGTAGTTATTGGAAGGTATACGGAATGCCAGGAAGGCAGTGGGAAAGTCACAAGGGAAGGAAGGGCAGTTTGTTATGTTAGTAAACCAGCTAGGCAGTGGATGATACCTCAGGGAACTCCTGGGAAATAGAGCAAGACACATATTGCAGAATTACCCCATCAACCCAGACTCATTGGCTGATAGCTGTTCTCCACAAGCACAGTGACCTTCCAAGCTTCCAGAGAAAGCAGCCAAACATGTAATAAGAATGCCTTGAAATGACAAATCTAAGGGATCTGGGAAGTAACTGACAGTGTCTGCTGCATCCCTAGGAAGACTGAAGCAGAGTCAGAAAAAGGGTAATATGGAAGATCAAGCAGGGAGCCACATCACTGAGGGCCAAGATCAATTGAAAACTAGTGGCCCACAAAGGTATTTGATTTAGCCTGCATGATGTTTTCTCTTGTTTCTGTTTGTTTTATTTCACTTTTGTTTTTAATTGCCAATCATTATTGACTGAAATTTCTAGACCTCTTGGAAAACCAAAATCAAAATATCTGGTAATAGTGGATCCTCATTTGGCAAGGTGGCAATCAAGCAGATGCCCAATTTAGAAGGGTTGTCTGTTCTCCAGTTAGTTGTCTTTGAGTTTTGGATCAGTAGAGTAGGGAATTGTAGGCAGTGACAAGAAACGCTAACATAAATTCAGATGGAGACCAGGCCTGAAGAATCCCTGAGCAGACAAAACCAGTTAGGTCTCATAAGTGATCTAAACCTTGCTTGATTTGCCAACATAAGCAAAGCTTTTATTTGCACTTTGTCTTGTAAATGCCTATATTAGAGAAAAATAGAATTTAATCTTTACAAATCAGAAATAGCCAATAAATTTTAATCATGTAACTAGGGACTTTATAATTGGATAAACCAAATAAAGCAACTGTATAACTGTAACCAGTCAAAAGTTTGCTTTCTTCTGTCTGTCCTATAAAAGCCTGCCCCTTGCATTCCCTTGGTGGAGCTCCTAAACCACTTATGCTTTAGAGCTGCTCAATTCATGAATCCTTGTTTTGCTCCAATAAACTCTTAAAAATTATCTTGTGCTGCAGTTTACTTTCTTGCAGTGTTGGGAGTTGAATCTGGGGCCTTGAGTATGCTAGTCATGCACGGTACCACTGAATTATCCCCTTAGTCCTTAATCTACTCTTTAATCAAAGTTGGGGTTACATTCTAAGATCATGAACAGGAATTAATGCAATCTGTTTGCTCTGTGCGCAGAGTCAAGAATGGAGGCAGGTAGACGAGTAATGAGACTATTTGTTATTGCCCAAGCAAGAGGTGATAGGGTCTTAGAAATCAGTTCCAGTGGAGATTCAAAGCAGTGAAGGAAATACGAGAGGTATGTAATGTGGAGTGAGTGGAACAGGGTGTGCTGATATGGGGGTGATGGGAAATGAAGCACTTTAGGATTACAGCCAGATTTCTGGCTTTAGTAGATGTGTAGCTAGTACTCTAATTGACTGAGATGGGGAAGACTGGAGAAGAGCTGGTTTGAGGGGAAAATCGAAAGCTGTTTTGAACATAGTACATTTGAGATGCCTATTAGACATCCAGGGGAGATATGAAACAAGAGATAGGAGATATCTCTTAGATGTGAGTCAGGGGCTTAAGGGGTGAGGCTGGGAGGGAGGGTGAGGATACTGGGAATTATTAGAATATCATTTCTGGCAATAGTGTATGTGAGATATCCATGCAGTAACTTCTTCCTACAAAGTGCCTGAAATATTGGATAAAAGATAACCAATATTCTTTTAAATACATTTCTGAGCTCAAAAGGAAGCAAGTAAAATTCCAGAACCAAAATAAAGAACCCAGCTTACAAGAAGAGCCCTAAACTGATGTTGCTTTAAGAGAGCCCTAGAGGCAACTGCGGATTACTAACCAAGGTTTGTTTTTGTTGTTAGGTGCTATGAAGTTGAGTCTGACTCATAGCGACCCTATGTAAGCCGGACAAAACACTTCCCGATTCTGTGCCAGGCACATGATCTTATTAATGTTTAAGCCCATTGTTGCAGACACTGTCAATCCAACTGGTGGAGGGCTTTCCTTTTTTTTTTTTTTTTTTTTGTTGTTGTTGACCTGCCACTCCCAAACATGATGTCTTTCTCCAGGGAATGGTCCCTCTTTACTACATGTCCAAAATACGTAAGATGCAGTCTAGCCATCCTTGCTTCCAAGGAGCACTCTGGTTGCACTTCTTCTAGGACAGATCTGTTGGTTCTTTTGGTAGTCCTTGGTATATTCAATAATCATCTCCAGCACCATAATTAAAAAGCATCAAGGTTTGAGGGTTGTTTATTCTAGATCTTTTTTGTGTTTTGGTTGGGGGTGGGGTACACCACCAAACACCATGTTTATCATGAAAAGACTCGATGCTGTTTTGTCTTTTAGATTTAATTTTAAGATCATCTACCTTTTAAGCAGCCTGCAGCCGTACCACTGTGGCACCCAATCCTGTCAGATATCAGAAGTTAAGCAGGGTTGAGCCTGGTTAGCACTTGGATGGAAGACCACCTGGGAGCACCAGGTGCTGTGGGCTTGGGAGAAGGACCGGGCAACCCACTCCTAAAAATCAACCCACCATCAAAAACCCTATGAACAGCAGAGAAGCCCTGGCAATAGTGTTTCTCCTGTTGCACGTAGGGTCACTATGAGTCAGATATTGACTTGATGGCACCTAACAACAACGACATCTGTTGAGTTGTGGTATAGTTACTATACAAAACTGCACAGATTTAATATACACAGTTTGATGAGTTTGGAATGAGTTTGAACGTATTCATAAACGCTTGAAGCCATCACCATATCCATCACCTCCAAAATTTTCCTTGTATCTGTTAATGGCCATGAAAGAAGCAGTCCAGCTTTTCTGTCTCTCCTGAGGAGTTGCCCTCTTTGGAACCTCCACTCAGGTGAAACTAGATCCTTAGCTCAGTCACAAAACAAAAAAAGAATTTTTAGGATGAGTCAGAGTGAAACAAAGTTAGAGAGTTTATTAAGTAGAGATGATGGATAGTACACACTTTCGGGTAAAGCACAGCTGTTCAGCGAGAAAGAGATGCATTTAGCTGTCTTTACAATGGGCACACACACATATACATATATGATTTTGTGCCTTTTGAAGTTTCATTGCTCAAAGGTGGCCCAGGAAGTGCACTGTATAGATTAACAATTAAGGAACCAGTGCTGTTAAGATACATAGCTCAAAATAGTCAAATCCTTACTACACTTAGTCACAAGGAAGTTATCTAGGCATGTTAATTGTAAACATGGTCCATAATCTTGTTTGTGAGACTCTCAGATAAGCACAAGATTAGAGGAGAAAATAAGACTAAACTCAAAGGCCACACACATTTTTGACCCTAAGCATGGCTATTTTAACATTTTCGTTTGAAATACTTCCCCAAAATAATGTTTCTATGCAGGCAGCCCTCACAGCAGTTTTCAGTTTTTGCTGTGTTGAAATCCTTGATTCTCAGCCAATGAGACATAAACCAGATCCTGGGGTGAAATATCCTTTCTTCCCATGTCCTCTTAATTTTCTCTGTTTTTCTACCCCGCCTCATATCCCCCTATTTTTTGTCAAGAACATTTAACATGAGATCTACCCTCTTAACAAATTTTAAGTGCACAGTGCAGTATTGTTGATCATAGGCACTATGCTATATAGCAGATTGCTAGAATTAATATATCTTGTAGAATTGAATCTTTATGCTAATTGAACAATTCCCCATTTTTCCTTTCCCCCAGTTCTTGGTAACCACAGTTCTAGCCTATGCTTCTGAGTTTGACTATTTTAGGTACTCCATCTAAGGGGAATCATGTGACATTTGTCTTTTTGTCACTGGATTACTCCACTTAGCATAATACTCTCCTGGCTGATCCATGTTGTCACAAATGGCAGGATTTCCTTCTTTTTAAAGGCTGAATAATATTGCATTGTATTATATACCATGCTTTCTTTATCCATTCATCTATCAATGAATTTTTGGATTATTTCCATAACCTGGTTATTGTGAATAGTGGTACAAAGAATATGGGAGTGCAGATGTCTCATCTAGATCCTGATTTCTTTTGCATATATATGTTATATATGCAGAAGTGGGACTACGGATCATATAAGAGCTTTATTTTTAATTTTTAGAGTAATCTCTGTACTTTTTTTCAGTAACACCATTTTACCTTCTCAACAATTTTACAGAAGAGTTCCAATTTCTCTACATCCTTGCTAATACTTGTTATCATAACTGGTGTGAGGTGATATCTCATTGTGGTTTTGATTTGCATTACCATCATGTTTAATAATTTTGAGTATCTTTTCATATAGCTGGTAGCCATTTGTATGTCTTCTTTGAAGAAATGGCTATTCTTTTGCTCATTTATAAATCATGTTATTTGGGATTTTTTTGATGTTGAGTTGTAGGACTTCATTATATATTTTGGATATTAACTACCTGTCAGTACTGACATAAAGACAGACATATGGACCAATGGGACATAGCAGAGAGCCTAGAATTAGATGAACATATACATGGTTAACTGACTTTTGATATGGTTCCTAAAACACACAACAAATGGTATTGAGAAAACTGGATATCCACATGCAAAAGAATGAAATTGGACCCTTACCTTACACGAAACACAAAGATAGACTCAAAATAGGTTAAAGACTTACACAGAAGATTTGAAACTCCTAGAGGAAAGCACAGCAGAAAAAATTTCTAATATTGGTCACAATTAACCAATTTTAACATAAAACCTCAGCAAAATTTTAAAAAACTTAATGTTAAAATACCAATGGCCTCTCAGCACTTATTTTTCCATATCCAAACGTGGGCCATGTTCATTTTCCTATTTTACAACCCAAATTTAAAGTAAATTTTTATTGAAGTATATAAACAGAAGAGTACACATATGTTCAGTGTCTGGCTCAAAGAATTTTCTTTACACTCACATAACTAGCACCTGGATCAAGAAACATGACATTGCCTCAGATGTACCCCCACCTTATACACTATTCTCAGTCACTATCTCCCAAAGATAACTCTATCCTTACTTCTAACTTTTATCCATTTTGCAGCTTTATAGCATGTAATCACCTTTTTCACCCAATTTTTTTACTGGAAATTTTTAATGTACAACTTAATGAGTTTCATTCTGATATGCATTTCATTGTGACATTTCCATATATGCATTTCATTGTACATTGCACAGATAACTTCCCCCTTACTCTCTTGTGCCCCTCCTCCCCCATCTCCCAACCCCCCACCAATGACCTCTCTTCTACTTGCATGTCTTTTTGTGGGAATACTTTTCTGTACACCCTTGCATCCCAATTGTGATTTAAGTCCATACTTTTTTCTGTAGTGATCTATCTTTTTACATTGTCAGCAGTATTATATGAATTATCTAGCCCATTTGCATTATTACTGTCCTTTGGTATTGTTGGTATTAGTATAATTATTTCCCAAACTATTAAAGTTGGGCTGTTTACGTTGAGGTTGACCTCTCTGTCATTCCTCTATCCTCCTTGTCCCTCCTCCCTCTCTTGTCTTCTCCCATCATTGCTTCCTTTTGCTAGATCCTTCCCTCCTTCCACCCAATTTTTTTGTGTGTGAGATTCACTCATGATGGTTGGATGTAGGTAAAATTTTCTTCATTCTCATTGCTGTATAGTATTCCAGTGCATGAATATAACACAATTTATTTATCTATTCTACTGCTGATGTATATTTGGATTGTTTTCAGTTTGATGAACTGCAATTCTTTTATGTATGTGATAGAAGTGGAGCTGCTGAGGGATAAGATATGTATATTGAGTTTTAGTAGCTTCCATCAAACAGTTTTCTAAGGTGGTTGTACAAATTACCTTTCTACCAGTAGTATATGAGTTATAATTGCCTCACTTAATTTTATAATTTTCAATGCTTACTTTTATTATTATTATTTTTTTGCCATACTTACAGGTATAAAGAAGCTTCAAATTGGGGATTTAATTCACATTTCCCTGGTGACTAATTAAGTTGAGCATCTTTTCAAATGTTTACTGGCCATTCAGGTATTTTCATTTTCTTGGAGGTTATCTTCCTTTTACTTATTGGTTTACAAGAGTCTCTTATATAGAATGGATACAAATTCTTTGCTGGATATATGTATTATAGATATTTTACCCACTCTGTGACTTGTCTTTTTACTTGTTTGTTGGGATTCCCAGGGGAATAGAGTACCCCAAACGTGGCCAGTCCTAGGAGCTCGCCTAGCCCTCTTGGAATCCTATGGGGCAAGATAGCAATGGATCACCTTTGCTATACCTCCAGGTATCTCACTCTTTCCCCTCCCATTGAGTGGGCCAAGATGGCACCCAAAGTATGGTAGCATCTGAAGCCCCGCTGGTGCCCAATTGGTCATTTCTGATTCACCCTGTTTGGCTGGCTATCAGGCCATATAAACTCCAGAGTTCAGAGATCAGCAGCCATTCTGAACACTATCCAAGATAAGCTCACTGGGTCCTTGTGGTTCCTCAAGGACCCAAGGCCCATTTACTTATCTGCCTAGCCTAGCCTTCAGCCTTCCTCTGACCTGCATTCATCATACTTCAACCTGCCTGCCACCTCTATCCATCCTTGATCTCGACAACGCCGGATATCCTACATGGACCAAGAGCTTCCCGAGGCAAGACTCTGGAGTGGTGAAACCTGCGAGCTGGAAGAGCAGTGACACCTGGAGGCAGAGACAGCAGCTGAGCGCTTCCCTTCTCCAACTCCTCTTTCCCCTCTCCCTAATCCTCCATTCCTTTCCCCTTCTTTGTGAATAAACCCGTCCTTCTATCCTGTGTGTGATGCTCTGTTCTCTGGCCACAGGCTCACCACCAGGTGCAACGGCGGGGCACCCACCTCTTGCTTCCACCCACAATGCAGAGAGAGAGCATAACCCCAGTAAGAACCCCACATTGTTAATGATACCTTTTGATAAACAGAGATTCTTAATTTTAATATACTCCAATTTAACAATTGTTTTCCTGTATGGTGAGCACTCTCATGTCCTAATCATAAAATCTTTGCTTATCTTAGTGCAATTAATATATTCTCCTTTTTTTGCTAAAAGCTTTATTGTTTTGCCATTCACAAGTAGATCTCTGATTATGCTGCTTGCAATTTAACAGACATATAGGTATAATGGCCTGCATCCGTAGCCCTGTGACATCTGATCCAGTCAGATCTCGGAAGCTAAGCAGGGTCGGGCCTAGTTAGTACCTGGATGGGAGACTACCTGGGAACACCAGGTACTGTAGGCTTGGGAGAAGGACCTGGCAACCCACTCCCAATCAATCTGCCATTGAAAACCCTATGAATAGCAGGAAGCACAGACAATAGTGTTTCACCTGTTGTACGTAGGGTTGCTATGAGTCAGATACCGACTCGATGGCACCTAACAAAAAAAAAAACAACAGCATAGGTATAATAGATCAAGCCATGCCCACTTGTAAGAAGGAAAAGCAGGAATTAAGACTATCACACACACACGACTAAAGGGCCTAAAACCTTAGTAGATAGATCAGAGAAATACAAAAGTATTCCAAAGTTGATCATGTCCTGGAATGCCTAGCAGAAGCAAAGGTAAATCAATCCCACAGAAGGGAATGTCAACTTGGGCCATGCAGAGCTCCAATAAACAAAAACTCACAAAACTGAGCTCATGATTCAAACAAAAACCACAAAGAAATATGACACCATTAGTGAGAATTGGAAGAAATAATAGACAATAGAATTATGCCTCTGTGAAATCCTTATAATGGAATTTTCAAATACAGAATATATATACATGCGTACCTTACATGGTTAAAGAAATAAAAATGAAAAAAGGCAAAAATAGTGACAGATTATTTCAGAAGACCAGATAGTTTTATTCAGGTTTTCCTTTTTTCCCCAAATCAGAACACGGCAATCAAAATTTTTAGATTTTTAACCAAAATTTTTGAGATAATTGTAGATTCACATGCATCTGAAAGAAATAATACAGAGAAATCCCATGTATTCTTTACCTAACTTCTCCCAATAGTAACATCTTGCATGACTATAGTACAATATCGTAACCAAGATGTTGTCATTAAAACTGATTTTATTTAAACTTTGTCAGGTTTACTAATAAGTATGTGCATTTAGTTCAATGCAATTTTATTGCATATGTAATTTTATGTAGCTACCACCCCAGTTAAGGTATAAAACAGTTCCATCACCATAAGGATCCCTTGTGTTTCACTTTTATAATCTCTCTCCCCCCTGCACTGTCCATATCTAATTACTAGCAACCACCAATCTGTTTTTCATCTCTATAATGTTATTTTAAAAATACTACATAAATGGAATAATACAATATGTAAAATTGCAGGAATCATACAATATATAATGGAATCATACAATATATAAAATCAGCATAACTCCTTGGAGATCTAGTCAAGTGGTTGTGTGTATCAATACAGTAGGTTCTTTTTCATTACTGAGTAGTGTTCCATGGTCTGAATGTGAAGTAATTTGTTTAGCCATTTGCGCATCAAAGGACATTGGAGTTTTTTCCAGTCTGGGGCTATTATGAATAAAGTTGTTATGAATATTCATGTATATGTTGTAGGAACATAAGCTTTAATTTCTCTGGAATTTGTTGGGGAAGGCTGGACCTGAGCCCGTGATCCTCTGCATTGTGTGTTTCAACTGGGTGCCCCAACACTGCACCCTGCAAAGAACTCAGGCTGGGGAACAAAGCATCACTCTCAGGAGTGGTGAAAAAAGACAGGTTTATTTATAGGGAAAGGGAAGGGGTAGGTGGTAGATGGCTGGGGCAAGGAAGGGAGATGGGGGAGGTAGGCGCTCAGCTGCTATCCCAGCCGCTGGGACAGGGACTCCCAGGTGTAATTGCTTATCCAGTCCTAGAGTCTTTGCCGCTTCAGAGGTCCTGAACTTGGCTCTTGGAGGTTTGCCTCTCGAAGCACTCTATCCATTGGTTGAGGAGTAGGAGAAGATCCAGTGGATGCAGGCAGCCAGGCAGAAGCAAGGATGGAAGCAGGTTGGTGGAAGGATAAAGGCAGGATGGGGGTAGGCTAAAGGCTAGGTGGGTCAGGCAGATTCAGGCCTCTGGTCCTTATGGGGCCAGAGGACTGAGTGAGCTCTCCATAGATGGTGTTCAGGTAAAAGCTCTGAGCTATCCCTAGATGGAGTTTGGAATGAGCTCTTGGGATCTGGGCTCAGGAGCTTTTATCCCTTAAGCCAACTGACATCCAACTGTCAAGGAATGACAGCTGGCCAATCAGGGGAAGGGCTGTGGGGGGCACAAGGGCAAGGGTTTAGCCAATCAAGGAGGCAGATGTAGCTCAGCCAATCAGGCCTCAAAGAAGCCTGAGCTGGCCAGCGCCATCTTGGCTCACTCGATGGGAGGGGGAAGAGTGAGGTACCCAGATGTGGGGGAAGGGTCAGTTGCCCTAGAGGACAAAGTGCGGTCCTCCAAGAGGGCTAGGCAGGCCCCAGGGACCCACCATGTTTGGGTACTCTCCATCCCCTAGGAAATCCACAACAGAACTAAATGACAAGGAGTTCAATTGCTAGGTCACATGATTCTTGTACATTCAGCTTTATAAGAAACTGTCAAACTATTTTCCAGAGTGACAGCATCATTTTGCATCATCATCATTAGTATATGTGGGATCCAGTTTCTCTGCAGCCTCATCAGCACTTGGTGTTGTTACTTTTTTTTTCTTTATTTTTAGCTATCCTAATATATGCATGGTGATATCTTATGGCTTTAATTTGCATTTCCTTAATGGCTAATCATGCTAAAAATCTCTTCATGTGCTTATTTGCCATTGGTATATCCTCTTTGGTAAAATGTTTTTCATCATTTTTGTCTACTTTCTTTCTTTCTTTCTTTCTTTCTTTCTTTCTTTCTTTCTTTCTTTTTTCTTTCTTTCTTTCTTTCTTTTTCTTATATTACTGGAGGTTGAACCCAGGGCCTCTCCCTTGCAGGCTTTGCAAATGCTGTACTACTGAGCTACACCCTCAGTCCATTTTTTTACTTTTTGAGACAAGGTCCTGCTAAATTATGCAGACTACTTCTGATCTGGAACTTGAGATCCTCCTGCCTCTGCCTCCCGAGTTACTGGGATTACAGGCCTGCACCACCGTGCCTGGCTATTTTTGTCTATTTTCTAGTTGTATTTTTTTTATTGAGAGTTCTTTATATCTTCTACATACCAATCCTTTGTTGGATATAAAGTTTGCAAATATTTTCTTCCAGCCTGTAGCTTGTATTTTTACCCCATTAGCAGGATCTTTTGCAAAGTGATTTTCATTTTGCTGAGGTCTAATTTATAAACTTTCCTTCTATGCATAATGCTTTTGATGAAAGTCTAAGAATTCTTTGCCTAACCCCAACAATGCTAAAGATTTTCTCCTGTTTTTTTCCTAAAAGTTTTACAAATTCAT
The DNA here is from genome assembly GCA_007922755.1 of Pedetes capensis. NCBI lineage: Eukaryota > Metazoa > Chordata > Mammalia > Rodentia > Pedetidae > Pedetes > Pedetes capensis. The sequence goes on along the minus strand of VMDO01025234.1, from coordinate 5,006 downwards.
GTTTTACCTTTAAGTTCACAGTCAACTTTGAGCTAATCCTTGTATAAATTGTGAGGTTGAAATAAAAAAAATAATTTCGAGGTTTTTTGTTTTATTTTGCCTATGGATGTTCAATTGTTCCAGCATCATTTGTTGAAAAGACTCTCCTTCCTCCATTGAATTCGTTTCACAACTTTGCCAAAAATCAGTTGGGCATATTAAGGTGGGTCTATTTACTTCTAAGTTATCTATTCTGTCTACCCCTTTGCCAATACCACACTGCCAGGGTTACTAAAGCTATATATAGTGAAATTTAATTTAGATAGACTGATTCCTCCCATTTATTCTTCTTTTTAAGGATTGTTTTAACTATTCTAGGTTTTGTACCTTTCCATATACATTTTAGAATAAACTTGTCTATACCTGCAAAAAAAAAAAAAGTTCTGCTGATGTTTTGATTGGAAGTGTATTAAACCTGTATCAATTTGCGGGGAATTTGTGTCTTTACTGTGTTGTGTATTTTGATCCATGAACATGGTGTATCTCTCCATTTACTCAAGTTCCTCTTGATTTTTTTCATTATTATTTTTCAGTTTTCAGCATATGGATCCCACACATTTTGTTAAGTGCATATAACTAAGTATCTCATTTTGTTTAAAGTGATTGTAAATGGTATTACATTTAGATTAGTCTCCACATGTTCATTTTTAGTACATAAAATGTAATTGATTTTTTTGTGTGTGTGTTGATCTTGTGTTCTGTGACCTTCCTAAACTTATTTACTAGTAATATGAGCTATTTTTCTAAAATAACTTTAAAATTCCTTGAGGTTTTCTATGTAGACAATAATGTCATTTGCAAATAGTTGTAGTTTTATATATTCTTTTATAATTCTTTGCCTTGTTGTGCTAGCTATTATACTACATTGAATAAGAGTAACAAGAGTGGATGTCCTTGCCTTGCTCCTGAGCTTAAGGGAAAAGCATTCACTCTTACCAATAAGTATGGTGTTAGCTATGTGTTTTATGTAGATTCTCTTAATCAAGTCTAGATAGTTCCCCTGTATTCATAACTTGCTGTGAATTTTTTTATTGTAGACGGGTGTTCAATTTTGCCAAATGGTATTTCTGTATCAATTAATATGATCATATTCTTTCTATTCTTCAATCTGTTGATATGATGAATTACCTTGGTTGTTTTCAAATGATGAAAATAGGCTCACATACCCATTTAGTAATTCTGTATAATTCTTTTTATAAATCGCTGGACTCAGGTTATTGTTTTATTGACATTTTTGTGACTGCATTCTTGAGTAATACTGGTTTGCAGTTTTCTTTTTTCATTCTATCTTTGCCTAATTTGAATATCAGAGTAATACTTATATAATGAGTTGGGAAATGTTCCTCCGCCTACATTTTCCAGAATTGGATATAAAATAGGTGTTAATTTTGTGAAAGCACATGAAGCTGGAGATTTTTTCCAGGAGTTTAAAATTTCCTTAATAGTTATAGGGATGTTTTAATAGTTATAGGGAAAAGCAAATGATCTATTTCCTACTTAGTGAGTTTTGACAGTCTGTGGTTTTTGAGGAAGTGGTCCATTTCTTCTTCATTGTTGAATTTACGAATGTAAGTTGTTAACAGTATTCCCATGTAATCCTTTTAATAGCTTCAGAATTTTTAGTGACATCTCATTCTTGATATTGGTTATTTTTGTCTTCTCTCTTTTTATTTTTATCAATCTTCTTAAAGGTTCATCACTTTTATTGATCTTTTAAAGAGACAACTTTTTGTTTTGTTGATCTCTATTGTTGTCCTATTTATAATTCATCAATTTCAGCTTTTATCTTAGTTATTTCTTTCCTTCTGCTTGGTTTAGGTTTGTCTGCTCTTTTTTGGCTTCTTGGGATAGGAATCTAGTTTATTGATTTTAAACATTCCCTTCTTCTAATATAGGCCTTGTGTGATAAAAATTTTCCTCTTAGCTCTACTTTACCTGCATTCCATGTATTTTGAGATACAATATTTTCATTTTAGTTCTGTTTTATGTATTTGAAATTTTCCCTTGAGACTTCTATTTTGGATACAGATAATTTAGGTATGTGTTGCTTAATTTCCATAACTTCAGAGATTTTACAGTTGTTTTTTCTGATATTGATTTCTAGTTTGATTCTATTATAGCCAGAGAACATATTCTGTACAGTTTTAATTCTTAGATTTTTTTGAGATTTGTTTTATGGCCCAGGATATGATTTATATTGGTGAATGTTCCATAGTTATTTGAAAAAAATGTCTCTTTTGCTGTTAGTAGATGGATTGCCCAATCTATGGTATTGTTCAGTTCTTCTATATGCTTGCTAATTTCCTATCTAGAAGTTCTATCTGTTGCTGAGAGGGTGGTAATTTCCCCAAGTATAATTTTGGATCTTTTTTGCAGTAATGGGAGGTTGTTGAACCCAATGCCCTATGAATGCCAGGCAAGCACTCCACCACAGAGCTGCATTCCTAGCCTCTTTTTTCTTTTTTAAAACTTAATTTACATTCAGTATGCTGAGTTTCATAATGAGATTTTCATACAATTGCTTCATGTACTTTGCACTTGTTCTTTCCCTCTTTACCCTCTATGTTGTTGCAACTCCCTCCCATTATTCCCCTCCTCACTCTAGATCCATCCCCTTGTGTTTTCTGATCTTGTATAAATATATATTTTTCTATTTTAGATAATTCTAGTTTCTTCATATGAATGAGAGCATGCAATATTTGTCTACCTGAGTCATCTTATTTTGCTTAGAATGATGATTTCCAGATCCACCCATTTTCCTATGAATGACATACATTCATTCTTCTTGACTGAATAATATTCCATTTTGTATATATTCCATATTTTAGAAATTCATTCATCTGTTGATGGACATCTAGGCTGATTCTGTATGTTTGCAATTGTGAACAATACTGCAATGAGTAAGGAGGTACAAGTGCCTCTACAGTAAGATGACTTGGATACCTTTGGATGACCAAGAGTGGTATAGCAGGGTCATATGGTAGTTGTATCTTTAATTTTCTGAGGAAACTTTGCACTGATTTGCATAATGGCTGTACCAGTTTACAGTCTCAGCAGCAATGTATAAGGGTTTCTTTTTCCCTACATCCTCTTCATAATTTGTTGTTGTTTGTTTTGCTGATGCTAGCCATTCTGACTTGTGTGAGATGGGATCTCAGTGTAGTTTTTTTTTATTTTAAATTATTCAACTTTATATGTGAGAAAAGTGAATTCATCATAATACTTTCTTTTTTATTGGAAAATTTTTAATGTACAACTTAATGTGATTCATTCTGACATGCATTTCATTGCAACATTTCCATATATTCGTTTCATTGTACATTGCAAAAGTAAGTTCCCCCTTACCCTCTTGTGCACTTTCTCCCTCCATCCCCTCCCCCACAGCCAAAGACCTCTCTTCCACTTGCATTTCTTTTTGTGGGAACATTTTTCTATATATATTTGGATACCAATTATATTTAAGGTTGAAACTTTTTCTGTAGTGATCTATTTTTTTACATTGTCAGTAATATTACATGAATTTTCTAGCTCATTTTTACTATTACCATTCTTTGATATTATTGGTATTATTATAATTATTTCCTGAACTATTAAAGTTGGGCTGTTTACTTTGAGGTCGCCCTCTCTCTCATTCCTCACTCCTCCTTGTTCCTCCTCTCCCTTCTTTCTTCTCCCATCTCTTCCTTTTGCTAGATCCCTCCCTCGTTCTTTCTGATCCCTAAATTGTCCCTTCTCCACTAAGTTGACTTTAGCTTTTTGTTTATGTTATTGATTCCAAGGTACATAATTTTCTGGTGGGCTATTATGAAAGGTATTGTATCTATAATTTCCTTCTCTTTCTGCTTACAGTTGGTGTAAAGGAAAGCTATTGATTTTTGTGTGTTGATTTTATATCCTGCCACTTTGCTGAAGGAGTTGATTAGATCTAAAAGTTTTCTAGATGAGGTTTTGGGGTCTTTTAAGTAAAGTATCATGTCATCTGCAAATAATTGGCCTCTTCATTGCCAATCTCTTTGATTTCTTTCTCTAGTCTGATTGCCCTGGCAAGGATCTCAATTACTATGTCAAATAGAATAGGAGAGAGTGGACATCCTTGTCTTGTTCCAGATCTTAGAGGAAATAGTTTCAGTTTTTCTCCACTTAATATTATGTTTGCTGTAGGTCTGTCATAGATGGCCTTTATGATGTTAAGGTACTTGCCATTTATGCCTATTTTCTACAGGGTTTTTATCATGAAAAGGTGTTGCACTTTGGTGAAGGCCTTTTCAGCATCAATTGAGATGATCGTGTGATTTTTTTTTGCCAGTCTCTTGATGTGTTGGATTACGTTAATTGATTTCTGTATGTTGAAACAGCCTTGCATCTGTGGAATAAATCCCACTTGGTCATGGTGAATAATCTTTTTAATATGTTGCTGGATTCAGTTTGCCAGGATTTTGTTAAGGATTTTTGCATTTATTTTCACAAGGGAAATGAGTCTATAATTGTCTATCTTAGATGAATCTTTTCCTGGTTTAGGTATCAGGGTGATGGTAGCTTTGTAGAATTTGTTTGGGAGTGTTCCCTCCTTTTCTACTTTTTGGAATAATTTGAGGAAGACAGGTATTATATCTTCTTTGAAAGTTTGGTAAAATGCTGCTGAGAACCCCTCAGGACATGGGCTCCTCTTTGTTGGGAGAATTTTTATTACCTTTTCTATTTTAGTAGATGTAATGGGCTTGTTTAGGTAACTTATGTCTTCTGGGGTTAGTATTGGTAAGTCATATGTGTTAAGAAATTTATCCATTTCTTCTGTATTTTCATATTTTGGGGAATACACTCTCTCAAAGTAATCCCTGATGATTTTCTGTATTTCATTATAGTTGGTGGTTATGTTCCTGTTTTCATTTCTAGTCTTTAATATATCAGCTTTTACCTTTTTTTTTTTGAGGTGATTGACCAGAGGAGTGTCTACTTTATTAATCTTT
>VMDO01025233.1:0-28574 GCA_007922755.1 Pedetes capensis | reverse complement strand
CGAGTGTACTCGGAGATGAAAACTTGGGGAATCGTTTTCATAAAAGGACTGATACAACTTGGTGTTTTAACGTGACTGCTTTGACTGCTATGTTGAAAACAGATTGCATGACACTTAAGGCAAAAAGACTAATTAATATCAGCAAGAAAGTGTTGTGAAATAAAGAAGGATAAAAGACTAGGATGTGAGCCTTGGGACATGCTAAATTAGAGAAATGACAAACAAGAAGTATAAAAAGCAGTCAATGAAGAAGAAGAAACCCCAGAAGACTACAAGGCCTATAATAAGTGAACAAAATGATTCAAGGAGTGCAAAGAATAAAATTCATGTCTCAACAGGATGGATTCTCTGTCAAGAAGATTTTCAGACAAATTGCAGTATTGTTGTTGTTAGGTGCCGTCAACTTGGGTGTGACTCATAGTGACCCTCAGAGGGTTTTCAATGGCTGATTGGGGATTTCTTTGAGAGTGGATTGCCACATCCTTCTCCCATAAATTGTAGTAAATACAATGTTTACTAGGGAATATTGGTGGGGAAACAATCTACGGGAAAAAGAGGACAGGATAATAGGACAAGAGCAGAGGTGGACCTGAAGTGCTGGTGTGAGGATAGGCTAGGATGATAACTCACATAGTTAAAATGGCCCTTCAGGTTGTCCCTCATTAGTCTGAAATGGCTGAACTTTTCACTTTCCATCACAACGAGTCTTTGAATGTGCATCTGTCAGAATAGTGTAACCATTAGCAAGGTGGCTTTCCACAGCTGAGGCAAGTCAGCTGGATCCAAGGTTCCAGCTGGCCCTTTTTTCCTGTCTTAAACTTGGGCATGGACGATCTGTAGAGATAAATCACAACCTTTGCTGCTATAGCTGGTTTTTGGGTCCCAATTTATGTACATTGTCTCTACTATACATTCCAGGCTTCCCCCATCAGCTGTTGTCTTTTCTGCTGTTTTCACTGACTAATGTGGTGTATGACCAACATCTTCATTTTTGTTCCCTATCCCCTTTTCAGACCACTGTGGTTCACTTGTTGATATATCATCAATGTTTGCCAAGAGAGTACTAAGCTCTGCGGTGTCACAAATAGTCTTTCTTGCCTTCTGGGTGTATAAGCAACTCCCTTAAGATAATAACTCCTTTTACCTTCCAATCTCTGGCCACAAGAAGCCCGAAGTGTCCAGCAGCAAGAGTAGTTTATAAGGCAAAGGGACTTTGCTTGGTTCCCTGGTGGAAATGTGCCTATTTAAGTACCAACACCTGTAGCTGCAGAGCCTAGAATTTTGGAAAGAGAAAGTACAAATTCCTCAAGTGACAATTAAGTCCCGGATGCGATTCTCAACTTTGTTGACCTACTATTGCAGGACTAAAGATTTTATTTGATATCATTAAAGAAGCTATCTTGTTGTTATGTTTGTCTTTTGATTGCCTGTTAATTGCTCTCAACTTTTACTGTTGTTTTTTTTCCTACCACTGTGAAGGAGCATAAGGTTGTTGTTGTTGTTCTTAGGGGCCATTGAGTTGGTGTCTGACACATAACAACCCTATGTACAACAGATGAAACACTATTGTTGTGCTTCTCTGCTATTCATAGGGTTTTCAATGGCTGATTGCTTTTTGGGAGTGGATTGCTGGGTCCTTCTCCCAAGCTTATAGCACTTGGTGTTCCCAGGAGGTCTCCCATCCAAGTACTAACCAGGTCTGCCCCTGCTTAGCTTCTGAGATCTGGCAGGATGGGACCTTACAGTGGTATGGCTGTAGACATGGAGCATAATAGCAGATACTTAATTCCATTGTCAATGGTGTTACTATTTCCTCATGTCTAATACATTGTGATAGCTCATCCCTTCCCTTGCACCAGTATACAATCACAACACATTGCCTAAGAATGTTTTAGTCACTGGGCCATCTAATTGTACCAGAGTCTGTCCTCCACCTACCACAACAAATGGGACCTTAATTGCCAGACAGGCAGTGACTAATCCAACTACACATTTCCTTCTATTTCCTTTTTTCTCAGACTTCGCCTGATACAAACTCTTACATGTTGAATTTCCTGGGAAGCAAGCCATGAGGAACTTTTGGTATATGGGTTATTTATCAGAGTGTGATCTTGGACAAGGTGGCTTTATACATCTAAGGCAAATTGTGATGTATTCACACAGACAAAGATGGTAGGCAAAGAGTTCTAGAAAATAAGGCTATCTCATTAAATAACGTGAATTGTTTATAAATGTGGTTTTGTATATTTTGTCCTCATTCTATTCAAAATTCAAAGAAAAACAACTGAATTTAGTGACTTATAACTATACTAGGAAAGGTATAGATTTCATTGTTATAACCGAGAAATCCTACTATTAAAGAAAATGTTGGTATTGTCCCTACTATGCACATGAAGAAGTTTATGCATGGAGCATTTATATCTTGACCAAAGTCATAAAGAAAGTAAATGTCAAAGATGAGATCTGAAACTTAGTCTTCAGAATTCATGCCCTGAACTGATACACTATGTTGTCTTATGTGTGTAGTGACTGGGTTTGGTGAGGAATAAATTTATTTTCTCTTTTTGAAGAAACAATGGTTTTTGCAATTTGAGGTTTTTCTGGGAACTAATTGGTTCATTTACACAAAGACCATTAGGGAGGGAAAATAGCAAGACTCAACTCTTTTATTCCAGTTGGACTGAGGTGGCCCTATTTAGGGAAGGCCTGAAGTGGGCCAGACACAATATCACCTAGAGATCAAATGTCGATAAAAGTAGACAGGTGTAGATGAGTGAATGGGCTCTCCCTTCCCTGAGGCTACAGGTCAAAATGGGGTATGACGGTTGTCTGGCGGGTGGTCCATGGTTAAGCTTTGTGCAAGCAAGGCTCATGCTTCAGCAAAGTGGCCTTTGGGTCTTGAACGAGGTAGTTATACTCTTGGTGGTGTGGAGCATCCTTAGCCAACCTCATGCTATTAGAAAGATTGCTCCATCTTCCAGTTTGAAGAAAGCCTATGACCCACCATGACCCACTGGGGGAGGGGGGCGTAGCGTTCAGATCAGGATTCAAAAGAAAGTTCGGGTCCAAGCAGTAGCATTGGAATTGTACGGGATAATAATGTATTCTAGCAGCATTAGTAGCAACTGCCTTTCTGCAGATGTGAGTTTAATCTGAGGTATATTTGTTTTGGGAACTATTTGTACCAGACTAGTTATTAGTTTGGGATCTTTCATCTTCAAAAGAGCACACACATATTCTGACTAAAAGAAAAAAAAATATAGCAAATGAGACTTGTCTGTTGGGTAAGAGAACTACAGGCAAAATGTGTATGCATGTGTGTCTGTAGAACATAGCATGAATCAGACTTACCTGTTAGATCTAAACTAAATATAAGCTACATGATTTCAATAGAAGATTAATATTTGCAAAGCAAAATATATTATACGGAGGAAGGAAAATAGGAGGAACTACAGTAAAATGTTAGCATTGATTTTGTGGCTCTTGAGTTGGTAAAAATATTCTTTAAATTCAGCCTTTCCTTTATGAAATGGACATTGTTTTTGTAATGAAAAATAAAGATAATCTGAACTTTTCAATAACATTTTAATAATGGAAATACTGATGTTTCTTTATTATTTTTCTCAGACTATTTATAAAACATCATGTTTTCATTCTGTCATTAATCAATATCAATTTCTTTATTTCCCTGGACTTTTTGTAAAAGAATCAATCTTTTACAGAAAAAAAGTTTTTTTCCACTATTTCCATAGAGCAGACATCAATTCAGCATTCCACTTGTATGAATCACTGTCTTCTGAAGAGGAAACGTAAGGACCTTAGGGAAACATGGAAGCTGTACATTTATGATCTGTGTACACAGTGAAATCTCAAATAAATCAGCCCTTTACTCACTTCAAAATGCCCAGATCAACCACATGTTAAAATTTAGTGGTTCAGGGAAATGCTCACCAATGTCATCTTCATAACCTTTTACAGGAAGCAAAGATAATTCTATAAAGCTCCTTCCTGCATTTTAACACTTCTTTAGTCAGTGCCTTTGGCATGTGAAAATTAAATTAAGAGAAACAAATTAAGTTACCGAATTCTATCATATGTTGATTTTTTTAATATTCCTTTAAAGCTAAAAAGATTTAAGGTTTGTTTTGAAGGTCATTAGGGCTTGCTATACTACAGAAAATCCCTGAGACAAGTTTGTTCACCTAGAGAGTAGTGCTTGACTTCACTGATTCTTTTTCAAAGAAGTAACTTGAGGGTGTCAATGAATGGTTTGCTTTTTCCTAATGCTGATTTTATGGTCCTACGAAAGGATAAAAGAATACAGGGTGCATGGCAAATGCCAGGAAACAAATCAGGGTGTCTATAAAGTTTGGGATTTCAAATACTTAACGGCAGAGTGCTTCTGTCTTTTTGAGTGGTGGTTTAATCAGAGACAGTGTATACTGCTATTCATATGACATATTACAGAATTCCAAGGAGTGCTATTCATTTCTCTAGCTTGTGAATGGTTTCTGCTGAAGTTATGCATACAGCAGGCAAAAATATTAGCTTTTCATGGTCATGTAGGACATTGTTCCAGAGCTAAAAGAATGTAATTCTTTAACTGGCTTTTCTTGTGTTGACCTATGATCTTGATGAAAAATTTTAAAGGATAAAAGTGTTTCTGGGTGATTTTATCAGTAATGTTCATTCTATTTTAGAGATATAATCAATGCAATCTAAATTCACCTATTTAAAGTACCCAATTCTATAGGTTTTATACTATATTCACAAAATTGTGTAATGATCATCATAATTGTAGAATATTTTCACCACCCCATAGACAACCAACATTCCCCTTAGCAGTCAGTCTTCATTTCTCTTTAAACTCTTGCCAGTCATAGAAAACCACTAATCTACTCTTCATCTCTGTACATTTGTTTATTATGGGCATTTCATATAAAAAGAACCACATAATGGGTTGCTTTGTGGCTGACTTTTTCATTTAATGTAATGTTTTCAAGGTGCAGCATATTGTACTGCATATTGGCACATCATTCCTTTTACTGTTCAGTAATATTTTAGTATATGCATGTATCACATTTACTTATTAGTTTATCAGTTGATGGATGTTTGAGATTTTCTCATCTTTGATTATTATAAATAATACAGGTATGAATATGTATGTATAAGTTTTTGTGCAAGCATTTAAAAAATTTCTTTGGGCATATACTTAGCAGTGGAATTGCTAAGTAAATGGTAATTTTGTTTAATATTTTGTGACACTGCTACAAGTCATTGTTGAGTTTTTAGCAACTCATAGAGAGGTTTTTAAATCAATAGGTACTAAAAAGTTATTTGATGGATGAATGAAGAGGACATCTCTCATCAAAAATGCTGTCCTACTTTACTTTCCTCAGGCTAATTATATATTTTCTATCTCTATCAGACCATATTTACTCTATAATTACTAAAAGAAATAGTAAATCTTACTTATTGGTAACTTTACTAAAAATAGATACTAATAACCAAAAACATATTTGATTTGAGAGAAATATCATATCTACCAGGAAAATAAGGTGATTGAAGCCATATCTTTCACATAATTCCAGATATTTTTGTCACTAAAGCATATCTACCAAAGATCTGGCAGGAAACTTCCAGATATATGCTACAAATAATTAGGGGCAAGTGCTCTACTGGTGAAGTAATATTTTGTATTTCTTGGTTGTAGTGATTCTAAGTGCACTCTTTTATGGATTCTGCAGAACTGGAAGAGGAGCATCAAAATGCCTCCTATTAGCTTACTTGTCAGCCAGAGTGAGTGAAATGTTGCTTCTCTAATCCTCAGCAATCAGTGCTGTGAAACCAGGTGTTATGGACTATATTTTGTCCCACAGAATTTGTATGTTGAAGTGCTAGCTCTTAGAACCCCAAAATGTGACTGTTTTTGGAGATTAGACATTTAATGAGAAAATTAAGTTAAAATTAGATCATTTGGGTGGGTCTTAATTAAGACTGGTGACCTTATAAGATTTGAGCACAGTCTCAGAAGAAAGATGAGAACACAAAGGGAGAGGACAGCCATCAACAAGCCAAGGAAGGAAGCATCAGAAGAAACCAATCCTGACAACATTTGTCCTCAGACTTCTAAGCCACCTGAATTGTGAGAAACTAAATGTCTGTTGTTTAAGTCACCCAGTGGTGGGGCTTTGGTATGGCCACCATAGCAAACTATTTGAGGTATGGGTTGGTTGAAGGTAGAAGAGCATGCCTGGAATTGACTGGTGCAGCCCTGTTGGCTTTCTACGAGGAGGATTAGAGAGACACAGGCAGTTGAAATAATATGCACCTACCAAAAAAAAAAAAAAAAGATGAATTTAGAGAAAAGGCATTTCTGTCATTTATGCTTTTACTAAATGCTGCCTTAGCCTGTTTAGGCAGAGAGACAAGGCCATTGTTTCTAGTTACATAGGCTACATTTTAAATGGAAGGGCATGGTAGTCACTCCAAATGAGAAATGAGAAATACTAACTCTCTGTGTTTAGCATTTGAATATAAATGGTGGAGTGCTATAGGGTGTGAACATGGTTTTCCTCCTCCTTTTCCTCTCCCCCTCCCCCTCCTCCTCTTCCTCCTCCTCCTCCTCTTTCTGCTTCCTCTTCTAACCTTTTCTAACCTTTTGTTTTTAAAGAGGCAAAGCATTTGGTTTTTGGATGGCATCTTACGTGGAACTCTGTGGTGGTTTTAACAGATGTCTACAAATTCTTCAACCCCCCTTTCTTTACAATGTGGTGTCTAATTCCTCTTGCTTTGATTTTACTCGGGACTTACTGACTCTTACAATAAATAGGCTATGGTAGAAGTGTCAATGAATAGATGAAAAAGAACACTGAGGATTTCCTCTTGCTCCCTCTTTTGGATCACTCACTGTGGGAGTAGCTAACTGCCAATCTGTAAAGACTATCAAACAGCTGTGTGGAGATGTCCACATGGTAAGGAAATGAGGCCTCCAGCTAAGAGCCATGTGAATCAGTCTTTGCCGAAGCAGATGCCTGCAGCATAGGCCAACACATTGATTACAATTTCATGAATGACCCTGAACCATTCACACCTAGCTAAGTGACTTGCTATGAGTGAGATCCCACTCCACATCACCTAATAACAACAAAGCAGATCTCAGGTTAGTGACTCAAAAAGTTCAAGAACATAAATAGTTATTTTAAGTGTTAAGTTTAAGGATAATTTGTTACACAGTGATGACTAACTAATAGAAATACCAGCAGAAAATAGTTTTAAGTGCACCTACTGATTTTCAATAGAGTGAGGGAGGAACCAGGAGAAACTCAACTCTCTCCCACACGCTCATGAAACACCTCGGCATCTTCATATTGACTTACACAATACAGATTGTGACTCATTTGCGTAGGAGCCACTTTGTATTCTTGAGCTGATGATTGAAATTGATAGTATTGGTTGTTTGCTCTGAGACATACCTTCCTAAGGGAAATGAAGAGCCTTACTCTAACTTATCCTAACTGGCCTTTAATTGGCAAGGAGAGGAATTACCTACAGACTGTAGAGATGTATGTTTGCTTTCTTAGTGTTTGAACTTGGAGAGAAACCCTGATATTCTGCATACTGTGTGTGGTTAAGTTGGATACATGTGTATGTGTATATATCTTGTAATTATGTTTATTCATTCTTAAAACTCTTCTTATGCTCTACAAAAGCCATTTTGGTGAAGAAAGACCAAAACTGAATGCTGGTTATGCCATTTTATGATAATAAGAACTTTGGACAACTATTCATCCCTTTTTAAATTCAAGTCCCCTCCCCAGCCTCCAGCCTCCAAAACAGAGATTTGTTATGTAACCGAGGCTGGCCTTGAATGTAATGTCCTCCTGCCTTCAACTCCTGAGTGCTGAGATTACATATGTGCACCAACAAATTTGGGTTGGTGTTCAAATATTTTAGTTGTGAAATAAAGATAATATTTAGGCTGGAGGTGCAGCTCAGTAGTAGAGCACTTTCCTATCATGTATGAGGGTTTGAGTTCTATCCTCTGCACCACAAAATTAAAATAAAATTAAAATGAGGATAATATTAAAATCTCAAAGAATTATCAAGTTTATAAGAGTTATTTTTCATAATATATGAGTATGTGCAGACCCAACGCAATTCTTCTTCTTCTTCTTTTGGAGGTACTGGGGGTTGAACCCAGGGCCTCATGCTTGCATGCTTTGCAAGTGCTGGACAACTGAGCTGCACCCCCAGCTCATTTTTTTTAGTTTTTGAGACAGGGTCTTGTTCAATTACACAGACTGCCTATGGTCTTGAACTTGCTATCCTCCTGCCTCCACTTCCCGAGCCCGAGCCTCTGGGATCATAGGCGTGCGCCACCATGCCTGGGTCCAATACAATTCTTATCATAAAGTAGGCACTTAATTGCTCTTCTTTTCCTCTTAGCCATTTCTTTTAGCTTTTCCCTTGATGCAAAAATATCAACTCAAAAATTAATATATATTCTCTCTATTTCTTCTGTCTTGTTTAAAAAATAAAGCAATTTAAAGCTAATATAAGTTAAAATCAAGTACCTATAGAAACCATATGTCGTTGTTGTTGTTAGGTGCCTTCCAGTCGCCCTATTGACTCATAGTGAACCTCACAGGATTTTCAATGGCTGATTGTTTCGGGATTGCCTTGGGAGGGGATTGTCACATCCTTCTACTTTTGCAATGTTGGGAATCGAGCCTGGGACTTCAGATACTGCAGAGAGGTGCACTACCAACTGAGCTAAATCCCAGCCCCATAGAAGCCACATAGGCTGAGATTTTTGTCTTGTTCATATTTTTCTTCTTTTCCATATTTTTAAAAATTTCTATTTCTATTTGATGGGCTCTATTGTATGTATGGGACTTTTTTCTTTTTGATAACCTGCCTCAAATATTTTCTAGAAGTGGACAAGATATGTATATATGTATTTATATTTATATATTTATATTTATATATTTATAAATTACATAAATATATTTATAATTTATATATTATAAATATATAAATATATATTATACTTATATACATTTTTTTGTTTTTGGTGGTGCTGAGGATTGAACACAGGGCCTCGTGCTTGCATGCTTTGCAAGTGCTATACCAGTAAGCTACCCCCTCAGCCCTTTTTTTTTTTTTTTTTTTTTTTTTTTTTTTTTTTTTTTTTTTTTTTTTTTTTTTTTTTTTTTTTTTTTTTTTTTTTTTTTTTTTTTTTTACTTTTTCAGACAGAGTCTCACTAAATTATGCAGACTGCCTCTGGTCTAGAACTTGCGATCCTCTTGCCTCTGTCTCCAGAGTTGCTCAGATTAAAGGTATGTGCCACTGTGCCCAGGGCAAGATATATAATTTTAAATTAAGCAAGGAAACAAATTTTGGTTTCCTAGGCTTGAGAGGCAATTATATTAATAGAAAACAAATTATAAGTCATAAACCCTTAACACTGAAGATTCTTTGTGCTATGGCATATTTTCTTGATCATACTTAGTGGCTAAGAATCAAGAGTATAAATGACTTCCATGGAACTCTTATAGGTTTACAAATGATGCATCTATATGAAACTTTTCTAACTTTTCCTCCTGAGGACTATGAGAAACTTTCTATTCCTTTTTGGTTGAACTATTCACAAGTGAAGGAGGTACTGACTTGAGGTCTCAGCTAGAGACTTCAGTAATATGAATCAGGCCAAACTGGAGTATAATATGGTGGTTAGAATACTGATCATTCTGGATATCTATTCTCTGTTCTGCTCTGAAGATTTAATGTTCTTTTCCCAAAGATGAAATACTTAGTGCTTATATAATACACTTTCTGTTTTTCCTTTTGTTATGAGCTATTTATTTCAAAATGCATTTGCTAGAGATTTTCTCCTAGATTTAGTTGCAACCCCATGTGAAAAAGAATACATAGAAATATGAGAATTTTAGGTTTCCCTACTTTTTCCAAAAAAATCTAAGTAATTTCTGTCTTTGGATATGGAGTCTAGTGAAGTCCCATTTGGTAGTGTTTGAGGTGGTTGCATATTACTTGTACCCAACCCTGCTGAGCTTCCAAGATCTGACAGGATCGGATGCCACAGTGGTACGGCTGCAGGCAATATGCTTTTAGGCATATGTATGCATATATGTGTACATATATAATATATATAGTATATATTATATATGTTTATCATATATTTAGGGCTGGGATTTAGCTCAGTTGGTAGAGCGCTGCGCTGCAGTCTCTGAGGACCTGAGTTCAATTCCCAGCACTGCAAAAATGGGAGAAGGGCCTGGCAATCCACTCCCAAGGTAATCCTGAAACAGTCAGCCATTGAAAGTCCTATGAGGGTCGCTATGAGTGGGATACAAACTCAACGGCACCTAACGACAACAACAGAGATGGGGCAGGATGTGAATTAAGTTGTTATTATTTATCAAAAGGAAACATAAAAGATCCTTGTTATGATGGAAATGTTCTATAACATGCTGACATCAATGTCAGTATCCTACTTTGCATATTGTACTCTAGTTTTATAAGATAGTACCATTGAGTGAAACTGGTTGAAGAGTACACAAGATCTCCCTATGTTATTATCTAAAACGAAATATAAATGTAAAATTATCCTTAAATGAAAAGTTTAATTACAAAACAAGGAAAACATCTTATACTTGCATATTTTTCTATACACTGATGTTTAGACATAGTCATGTAGCTCATAAAGTAACCAGCAATAGTCCTTGGTGCTAAATAGAGTAATAATTTTGTTTACTCAACAAATAACTCATAGTAACATAGTAATCTGAAGTTTTGATACTTATTCATAATCATACACAAAACATAGAACTGCTCCACAGCTCGGAGTCTATTTGTGAAGCTCTGATCATAGAGGTGAGAGCTCTGCACTGTGCCTGGGGGAGAAATTCTAAGTAGCATAAAAACAGTTAAAAGTGACAGTAGTAATTTTATACTTACAGCAGCTCTGAAGCCAATTATACCAATTCTAACTTAAAATAATTAAGAATTCTATAGAAATATAAATAAATTAATATATTATTTTAAATTTTTATAAATTGGATCTGGATTCTCACAGGGTTGCTTTTATATTTCTGTGTTACAGATGACTTATTTATCTTTCATGCTTCATGGGAAGTTGAGGCCAGCAAGATAATTTATACTACAGAAGCCAGCAAGATAATTTATACTATAGATTTTGTTATTGACTTTTAACATCATGTGAACAGGATTACCCTGTCTTTACAATTCTGCTAGTGCATCATTCAGAGGGTGAAAATGATTTCTCTATAAGGCTTTTCTGTGAACATACTTTATAACTATTTTAGGGCTCTCTTAAATCAGTGTTCATCAGCTTATCTTCTTTAACATGTGGTAAGAATCTCCAAAGAGTTATTATTTCTAGTGTCAAGCCTGTGTGTCCAGTGGCACAGATAATGATTCTGTGTTATATGGGAGCTCAGGAATGGCTAAGTGGCTCCTGTTTTTCTCTGTTAGCAGAAATTAGATAGTTTGAAAAATACCTTTCCCGTTCTCGTTTTCCTTCTTTCCTGTCCTCCTTACTTCTCACCCTTTGCTCTTCTCTTCTTTCTCTAGCAACCACGTGCACACTTCTCCCTTCTCTTGAGCCTGTCATCTCCACTATCTTAGGTACTTTTCCTTCTAGAAGTCTGCTTAATCCTGTTCTCTCTGACTTTACCCTTCCCAGGGAAATAGAAATATCCTTGTGCAAACTCACCAAGGGAACAGAGTTTAAGTTCCTTTTCAGGTTGACCTAAGCTCCTCCAGGTACCTTGGTCTTCTCTGTAATTATTTCTTAAAGGTGTATTATCTTTTAATAAACTTTATTGATTCTACTTTTAAAAAAGAAAAGAAAAAAAAAAGAAAAAAAAAAAAAGAAAACAACTTTCCCAAACTAGGCTTCATGTTTGGTACTTTCTTGGTTTCCTGTCCAGTATCTCCTTCCAAGGCTCAGATCTTTTCTGCAGATACTGTGTACTGTTAAGAGCCTTTCTAGGTATCGACCATTTGGGCTGCATCAGCTGCCAAGTGGTTTCTCTCTTCATACAATTTTGTTGGCATTACCTACTCTTAGGTCCACCTGTCAGCCCCATGTCATATTCTACCTTCTGCTTCTCTCAGTCTCTTGACTCCTGCCGGCTCTATCACCAGTGGCACTCACTCTTGACAGAAGTTGATTACTCTGATTAATCCAGCCTATATAGGGTTATTCTTTGTTCACCTATTGAATTGTTTTATGAAAATAAGGCATTTTATATTTTGAGATCAGCCCCAAATTTTAAAGCAGGATTTGTTGTTTTTGTTGTTAGGTGCCCTCGAGTCGGTACCTGACTCATAGAGACCCTCACAGGGTTTTCAATGGCTGACTGTTTGGGGATTGCCTTGGGAGTGAATTGCCAGGTGCTTCTCCCATTTTTGCGGTGCTGAGAATTGAACTCAGGACTTCAGAGACTGTAGTGCAGTGCTCTACCAACTAACTAAATCCCAGCCCCAAGCAGGATTTAAATAGAGTAAATTTTAAAGTGATATATTTATTTTGGTTTTGAGTGGAGGCTCAATAATTATTTTCTGGTTGAATATTTTCTTTATTTTAGTATTGATCCAAGAGCTCAATTTATATAGGTTACACTGTACAAATCAAGTATTGTAAAATAATTGCAGAGACAGAGCATAAAGAGTGGGCAAGAAAAATTCTGACATACAACCAAATAAAGTATAACATTTAATAAATTATCTTTTAAACATCAACTTCTGTCAGTTACTGTCACAAAATCATATTAACACAAAACAATCCTGCTTCTAATTTATTTATTGTTATCCGGCCATACATCTTTAACATTCTTTGCTTTGGCTTCACTCTATTACTTCTCACATGATTTATGCACTTCTATAATCAATGAAATCCTGAAACAATGAGGGCTATGTTCTGAGTGTTTCTATGAAGATTTTTATCTTTAAAGTAAAAACTGTGGGCCAGAAGATAATGAGACACAAGAAAAACTTTCTTTATTTCTATGGGGACTTATGCAATCATTTCATTTAAAATTGGCAGTTTCAAGGATATAATTTTGCAGTGTTTTGAACCCCAAAATGCTTTAAGTTAGATTTTTTCCTTTTAATCATATTCTGTCTGATCTAGACATGTCAGCTAAACACAAAACTCCAAAACTCCCTGTGGAAGCTTCTTGTCACCATAGCAACCAGATCACAGTTTCCAATTTCTGTGTAATGAAGTGCTGCCACATTTTCAGCATAGGGTGCTAAATGGAGGTTTGTTTCACTAATTAGGTGGAAAAAATAATCAATTCCTTCGTGATTAGCAATGTCACAAACTCAGCAGTAGACATACCTGAAAAACTTTCTTAACAAGTCCTTTATATCTTAGGTGGAGGAATAAACACTTCTCTTGGTCAACTAGTAGGATAATTATTGTGCCCTTCAGTTCATACTCCTAGGATGAATTGAATATCACTCTCGTTTTTTTGATGTACTCTCAAAAGATGGCAAGGTCTCAAAAGATATACAGACATGGAAATAGTTTTTATGAGACCTTTACAATAACCAAATGGGCCAAAGTATCTTCATTCACAGCAAGTGGGAAGATCTATAGTATCATCCCTAAACTTAGACATCTTTATTTTGGGGACCTACAAGTGATAAGGACTGTTGGTGCACTGTCCTGTTCTTAGATAACAGGTCATCTGTTCTCGAGGGCAATTGTGAAAGTTTTCTTTCCACTCTACTCCCTGGTTCTCAAGAATGAAAACATTTTTCTCCTTTGTCTAATCAGAATTCTCCACTCTTTTCCTCTCTGTGTCCTGGTAGCTTTTTCTCAAAGCTTGCTTTTGTTACAGCAGAGAGTCTGTGATCTAGAAAAGGAAATAAACGAGAAGCATGGTAACAAATGCTTTATTTAGTACTCATGTAAGGAGGGTTTTTTTTTTGTTGTTGTTGTTGTTGTTTTTCAGTGCTAGGGATCAAATCCAGGGCCCTGGACATTCTAGGCAAGCAATCTGCCACTGATCTACCTCAGGCTATTTTATTTGGTTCTCAAGGGGGAAACATAGCCAATTTTCAGTTAGGGATCCGTACTTAGGCCAACACCTTCTTTGAGCCTTTGTTTCTACCTTGGTTGAATTTAGAAGGAATCGTTGTTCTCAGGATAGATCCTGAGGTATAAATAACTTTAACACATTTACAAGACACTTAAATGGCTTTTAGTAGTTAATATGTAAAAATAAGTATATGTTATAAATAGTGGTGATTATGATGTGATAATATATTACAGGCTACATATGCTGCTATAATATGTAATAAGATAGACATGGTGGAATAATATAGGGTAGTCCATACATGATACAGCAATATGGGGCAGGCTAGATGTGGCTCAGGAATTTAGTGAAAGGGGTGATGGCTTCAAAATGGATTGAATGCATAAATTGTTATGAAAAAGAAGGGCATTTTATCCAGGTGCTGTGGTGAATGCCTGTGATTTTAGCAACCTGGATAGTGAGGCCAGAAACAGCCTGTCTCAAGATAAAAAATACAAAAGGGGAAGGGGTGCAGCTCAGTGGTAGAGTGCTTACAAAGTATGCCTGAGGTCTTGGGTTCTGCCCACTTGTTATTGTTGTTAGTACCTGTTGAGTCATGTCCGACTTACATGGACCTTCATAGGGTTTTCAACAGCTGTTTCAGGATTGTTTTGGGTGTGGATTGTCATGCTCTTCTCCCATTTTTATGGTGCTGGGAATCGAACCAGGGACTTCAGAGACTGCAGAGTGGTGCTCTACCAACTAAGCTAAGTCCCTCTCTGCCTACTAGTACCTGAAAAACAAACAAATAACACCCTCTGTCCTCCCCTCCCCCCCACAAGAAAAAAGAGAGAAAAAAAGAAAAGAACATTTTAGTAAGCACAGAAGAGTTTAGAAAGACACTTTTGAGGTTATGATGCTAGAAGAAATTGGAAGCAGGCAATGAGCAAGGTTTGCATGAAAAACAAATGAAGTGATGGACAATATGGTTGATCTGAGAGGCCACATGCAAGCTTGTTTAGCTCATTTCCTTCCCTCTAGACAGAGGAAGTTGAGATGGAGAGCAATCTGGCTATAGTAGTTTATATCACAGGACTGAGCAAGCTCCTTTGGCCATATAGAAGGATGAGATAATCTTCTGTTGCTATATGGGAGTCTGATCTGAAGGTGTGGCTTGGATAAAGTGGATAACTTTACCAAATACCAGATCACCATTCACCATTTTCTTTCTTTTTTGGGGGGAGGTTAAAGTGTATTCTCCAAGACAAGCCACAACTTTTCAGTGACACTCAATCTAGATTCTATGCACATGTAGTAAACTGGTCAGAGAAATAAGGGTTTTGAGTATTTTCAATGTCTGCCTAATGGAGATCATGTATCACACATTCTTGGTTTATACTGGTCCACCATATGAAACTCAAACCCAGCAATTCTTCATTCTAGCTCATGCAGATCAGAGGTAATAGTGTAGAGTCAAATGTGTTCTCATGCTTTAAAAATTGTAGTACATGTGGTTTGAAAGATATTTTTGCAAAAGCACAAGGTCCATGATGTATAAAAGGAAATAAAAGGGAAATATAGTGGCAAAATTTGGAGAATTACTGATTGATTCAATTTCTCCTTTTTTCAAACATTTCCCTGAAATTTGCTGAGCCACAACTCTGGGCTCATCACTTTGCCCAGCACTGGGAACATAAATATGGAGAAGGCAAAGGGCAATACTAGCAGTGAACTTGAAGAATGCATTTTTGGAAAAATGGCTCCCATTACCATGTTTGAGAATCATTCAGCTTTATCTGTGCTTACCCAGACTGAAATGGCCTTGGGTTTATCCCTGAAGGGAAATAGAACAAGAAATTCATTGAAAAGCATGTGTTGGTACTCATTCTTTGTAGACAATATTATGAAATAATAAGATAATTGTCCAGGTTCCCAGTAAGTGGTTTATTTAACTGAGAATTCGTACTTTTGTATTTTAAATAAAAGTACCTCACCAAAGAAGCTCAAGTGAGCTCCTTTTCTTCAATGATATAATAGAAGAATTATCATAAATAATTATGAGTTTTCATTGTCCTGCCCATGTCTTCTTGGGCCTCAGAGTTGCATTAACATCAGACAATTGTATAATTAGTTTTCAACCATACATTGTACCTTGATGAGAGTGGTGAACAAGAAGGAATCTATATTAGAGAACAGTGAATCCTTCAGGTTTGCAAAACAACTTTCTTTTCTCCTATGCTTTCTTGACTCTTATCAAAATTGGTGTGACAATTCCTTAGATATCAACATATAAAAATACCACTTATTGTTTTAATTAGTCCACCTAATTTCAAGAGTAAGATTTCCAATTTCCAAAATTTTTAATTGTCCATTGCTGGTGCTCCAAAGTAGAAAAACACAGAGGGAAGATGAACTCCCACTGCTTTACATAGCAGAAAAAGGCATGCTGGTGGATTCCTGGCCTTCCTCATGTCAGTAGGCCATTTTATTAGCCTAAAGAGCTGGGTTTGAGGTATAATGCTTTCAAAAGTAATCTGTACAAAACTCTACCAATAGTGGCCTTGACATTTGTAGGACTTACTTACTTCATGCCATGAGAAGTCTGGTTGTGATGATTCCAAGGCTGGCTTAGTGGAAATTGTTGGTACAGCACCTTGGCTTCTCTCATTCCTTCCTTCATGGCTGAGAAATGAAGGCAGTGCTGCTCTGCCTTGGGTCCTCATAGGACAGAATCTCACACAGGAAGTAAGACAGTGGAAGTAAAAGAGGTTTCTTCGTATGTTTTTCAAGCAGAAAAACCTTTCCCTGCCGTAAGCCAGAGCTTCATCTTACTTTTCATTGATGCGAATTGAATCATCTATTTATCCTAAGATAGATTGGAAGTAAAAAATAAAAACAAAAACAAAACTACAATTTTAATGACTCACAAAAACCAATCATAACTCATTACCCAGGACTGGGCACATGGCTGGTAAAAAACATACAATCAGAAGGAGGAGTGTTTGTGGAGAAGAAAGAAATCAGCAGGAAGCAGAGGAGGGACATGATAAAGTAATGGGGTGGTGAACCTGAGCAATGTGCAAGGATATTCTTTTGTGGAAATGTCAATATGAAACACATTAATTCATACATCATTAACTAAAAAATTACTAATAAAAATGTGAAAAATGGCTGCTGTATCTGCTCTGTTCTACAGAAGTCTTTGGTTAATTTTCAGTTTTAGTTTTTACTAACATGCCACATTATTAGCAAATAATTGTGCAGTTTCACATTTTCCAGAGTTAACTCCAGGATATCTCATTTACTCTTTATAACCTCCTAGACATGAAAACATTTCTGAAATTCAGCTAAATGAAGCAACTTTCCCATATCTTCACAGCCAAAAAAACAAATGTGATCAGGATTTCAGTTTAAGTCTTATCACGATCTGACGTTCATTTTTAGATTATTCCATTGGAGTCAATTTTGGTGGTAATAAAAATCATTCTGTCTCCACGATGACCATGCCAATGAACAAATGGGGCCATGTTTAGCTTTCTCTTCCCCTCATGTTACTGGAAAATCATGAAATTATAAACAAAGAGGCTTATCATCTCATAATATCATGAGCTTTTCATTAATTAATTCAAGAAACAGTTATTAAGTTGTTACACATCACACCTGGAAAGAATTGTATTAAATTGTGGAGATAACATAGCAGACAAGACATTCATGTTCTTTGGGGCTTGGAATTTGACAAAGGTGATAGAACATTAAACAATATATCACATTACAGTGTGAGTTCATTCTCTGAAGTCAAGGAAGATGGTATGTGAAAATAGTCAATGCATTAAATGAAGCTATTAGGGAGAGTGAAGAATAAGAAAATTTCTGGAGTTATTCATATGAATACTATGGAGGTCAATGTGAGGGAGAAGATAGTACTTAATATCAGGTAGTTGCTCAATAAACATTTTATATGCTTTTTAAACAGTTGTACTGATATATAATTCAGATACAGTTCATTCATTTATAGTATATGGGTCAGTGGTTTTTAATATATTCTCAGAGTTGGGCACTCATTAATAAGATTAATTTTAGAACAGTTCATTATTGCCAAAAGACACCTGACACTCTTTAGCCATCATTCCTCAAAATCCGCCTATCTCCCCACTGTGCCTCCTTAGTCATAGGCAAGCACTAATGTACTTCTTAGCTTGATAAATTTGCTAATTTTATATATTTCATATGATGGAATCATATGATTCTTTGTAACTGGAATCATATGAGTTCTTTGTAACTGGATTCTCTTAATTAGCATAACATTTTCAAAGTTCATCTAGTTTATAGCATGTGTCAGCACTTCATTCATTTTTATAGCTAAGTAGTATTCAATTGTAAGAATAAACATATTTTATTTATCTACTCATCAGTTGATGGATATTTGGGTTGTTACCAGTTTTTTGGCTATTATAAATAATACTGCTGTATATTCATGTATAAAGTTTTTCTTTACTTTTTTTGGTGGGCACTTGTGTTCTTATATAACTAGGAGTAGGACTGCAAGAGCATATGGTAGCACTATATTCAACATTTTGAGCATTTGCCAGACTGGTTTTCAAGTGGACTATGCCATTTTACATTCATATCAGTAATGTATAATGATTTCAGTTTTTCCATGTCTTCACCAATGATGATTATTTTTCGTAGTTTGCTTACATTGTAGCCATTTTAGTGTTTGTAAAGTGGTATTTCATTGTAGTATTTATTTAAATTTCTTTTAGTAGCTAATGAGGGGCTGGAGTTTAGCTCAGTTGATAGAGTGTTGCTCTGCACTCTCTGAGGCCTGAGTTCAATCCCCAGCACCACAGAAATGAGAGAAGGACCTAGCAACCCACTCTCAAATAATCTAGAAATAATCAGCATTGAAAACCCTATGAATAGCAGAGGAGCACTTACATAGTGTTTGTCATGGCACAATGTTGGGGAGTGTCTCGTTCTGCTGTACATATGGTCACTATGAGTCAAATGCAACTCAATGGCACCTAAGAAGAAGTGCCTAATGACGTTGATCATTTTCTCATGAACCTATCTGATCAATTGCATATTTTCTTTTGCAAAATATTCATTCAAAACTTGTACTCATTTTAGTGAGGAGTTATTACCTAAAAAGAGTACTTTATATATTCTTGGTGCAAATCCCTTCTCAGATATATAATGGTGTATAAAATTTTCTCCTATTACTAGAGTTGTGTTTTTACTTGATTTTTGAAGCAAAAAAGTTTCAAGTTTTGATGATATTTGTTTTTGTTGTTGCTTGTGCTTTTAATGTTATATGTAATTCAGGGTAAGGAAGATTTATGCCTTTATTTTTGCAGCATCTACAATTTCTCAACAACACCTAACAACAGTAACAACAATAAGATTTTACACTTTTGTTATATCTCTTACATTTGGATATTAGATGACATTTTGAGTTAAATTTTTTATATGTTGTAAAGTGATGCATTTTAAATGGCTTGAGATTTTTCTTTAGTCAGTCTGTGCTTTTCAAAATATAATGTATACACCAAAAGCATCAACATCACCTAGGACCTTCTTGATGTAGATACTCAGGTCCCCATACAGACCTACTCAATCAGAATCTTTGGGGTATAGACCAAGAATCTTCATTTTCAAAAGTTCACAGGTGATTTTTATACTCTCTGATGTTTGAAAAACATTAAATTAGAGAATTGTGAACAAGACTTTATTGTTGATAGGTGATGTGGAGTCAAGTCTGATTCACAGCGATCCTATATACAACACAGTGAAACACTCCCTGACACTGTGCCATGCCCAGCACTATGTCAGTGCTTCTCTGCTGTTTATAGGGTTTTTGATGGCTGATTGTTTCTGGATTGCTTGGGGAGTGGATTGTCACGTCCTTCTCCCATTTTTGTGGTGCTGGGGATGGAACTCAGAGCCTCAGAGAGCACACAGCAACATTCTACCAACTGAGCTAAGTCCCAGCCCCATTTAAAAATGGCAAATAACAATTCTCAACATTCAGTACAGAAAATTTCACCATCTTAGGCTGTTTCAAACCAGAAGAATTCAATGATCATCTTGTCCAACTATTGCATTTTATACAGCAGAGTGATTTGTTGATATACAGTGTATATTTTTATAGGGCTTAAATAGTACCTCAAATGTTCAAGTAAAACCTATCCGTGGACTAACACAAGCTTGTAGACTCTAATTTTGTGAACTTTGACACACACACACACACACACACACACACACACACACTTAGTCTTTAAAACTTTTATTTCAAATATATTAGGGCATGAAAAAAGAAAAGTATTTTTGGTACAATGTCTGTTCTCAGGAAAAAAGTTATGTTATGAATTGTCTTTAATCTGAAAACAGAAAACACATACACATATTCCTAGGCTTCCGCAGCTTAGAACCATATCCAGTAATGTGGTTCCCTATACAAATCAGCTTTTTCTGATATATTTCTACTTAGCAATCATCAGAGAAGTACATACAACTCAAGAAAGACAATTTCACAGTATGCAATTTTGATTGCATGCTTTCTTAGGAGGAAAACATTCTAATTTTAAAGAAAAGTCAATTTATTCATAAATTCTAGGCTGCATGGGATTCTTTGAATAAAAGATTAAAAATACTCTATTCCCTGAAGATATGTGTGTGTGTGTGTGTGTGTGTGTGTGTGTGCAACTCTTAAAGTAATTCTTTGAAACTCATGTTACTGCATATTCTCCTTTTTCTTTATAGTCACCACAAACACACACATATGTGCATACGTGCAAGTAAAATGAGCCAAGAAAATCACCCCACTCAAAAGTATATATAGGGTGTATTCTATCCTGGCTCATCATATAATACTACAAAAGGAATGGATTACTAGATTACTGATTAAACTGTTTATATTGGTCTTATAATTGGAGATTTTGTACATGGACAGCATAATAATTCAGGTATGTACAAGCTATATGTGAATTGATATTAATATCATAGCCTTTAGGGAAATTTCAACTCTTTGTTGTAGAGAGTAAAGCAAATTACTGTTCTATACAGGGAAAAATTGTGGTCTATGTGAGAATGATACCCCTTCCCATTGCCAAAGATAAAAAGCACGCATACAGTTGTTCCTAACAGGTATAGATTTAATTTTAGAGGAAGTTTTGTTTTGCATAATTTATATTTGTGACAAAAAATATGTGGCTTTTTATAGAGGTGAGATGTGCTTAAGGAATTGAACTGTATAGGCTGATAGAACTGAGCTCAATTTCTGGTTTTACCAGTTTCTACTTGTTCAACTCCAGGCAAGTGATAATTCTCTGTAAGCCTTAGTCTCTTACTTTGTAAAAATGAACATATACAACTAAGGATATTTTGAAGGCAAACTGAAATATTGCAGAAACAGCATCTTATATATGTTATAACTTCTTGTTATTGTTAGATGACTTGGTGTCTGACTCATAGTGACCCTATGTACAACAGATGAAACACTATTGTCAGTGTTTCTCTGCTATTCATAGGATTTTCAATGACAGATTGATTTTGGGGAGTGGCTTGCTGGATCCTTCTCCTAAGCCTACAGTATCTGGTGTTGCCAGATGGTCTCTCATCCAAGTACCAGGCCCAATCCTACTTAGCCTCAGAGATCCGACACCACAGTGCTATGGCTGCAGGCTGTTATAACTTACAGAGTCTTTATTCTGTGTATTACTAAGAAAAATAATAGAGAAGAAGCTTATTTGGGGCAAAAGAGTAAAGAGCTCTGGAAATTTTCTTTATTCAAATTATATTTTCCTTTATCAGAGATAAACTCTATAGAGACATCACTTAAATTCATTGGGATTATAAAGAAAATTTAGGTATATTTCTATATCTTGAGTTGTTTTGCTATTGGTTTGTATGAAATTTACTTTGTTGGAGATATTAGATCCAAAGTTATTCAGTTTGTGACAGCATGGTGTTAACTGTCTTGGTATATTTAGAAATGGAGAATATCAACATAAAAATTCCCACCCAGAGAAATATGAGAACATGTGAACACATGAAAAGTGACATGGATATTTGTCAACTGTTTGCAGGAAAATCATGAATGCATGCATCCAAATAAGCCAATTAAACCCCAAAGTCCATATTGCAATCTGAAGATTAATCATAGAAGAGAAAAAATAACACAAAAGAGTACTAATTTTAAACGAAACCTTCTCAGAGAACATAGTTATCCCCTCTAATGGCTAGATCTTGTCCTTATGATCCCAAGTAAAGGTGAGTTATATAATTAATTTTCTATTCCAGTCATCTGTTAGATTTATTGAGGCTTCATTTATTTACTTAAATTTAACCCCAGTAGCCATAGTATTTGCCATTCCAAGTGCACAGCCGACCCCAAAGCTCTTAACTGATTTATGTATTGCAAAGCTTAACCTGATCAAAGCAGCATCAATTTGGTCGATAAATATTTTCATCTTTTCTTTCCCTCATAGATCTTACTGAGAGAAATACCCATGAGACCAGAAGGGAGATAAAACTTTATTGCAGTTTAGCTAATGACTGCTGTTTTTATGGTGCCATTTCCCATGGGAAAAATACAAAAAGAAAGTTGTATTTGAAGAAAAAAAAAGCATTCCATATGAGGTATGGAAAAGTTTGGAAATACACTTGGGTCTACTGGGAAATTAAAGGGCAGGAAAAATTGGACCAAAGAGATTAAGACAACTTTTAGATTACAAACATTTTTCTGGGAAAGAATTCAAACCAATTCAAATAAGCAGCACAGAGGAGAACAAGTGAGGATTCAAGGATGGCTGGGTAAAACCAAATTGCAGGGTTAGGTTAATTGGTATGGCGGAAAGGCTTCCTATCAGGTTTAAGCAGTGAGCGTGTCTAAATAATGCTGAGAAAATTGAGTTAGAGAGTGTACACACAACACTTAGGAACCATGATGATTGCATTTCTGCTTAAACCAGAGATCTAGCTAACAGAAATCATTTTCCTATTTATTCACATGTGGAAGAGAGAAAGGACATCTAGAATTAAATCTGAAGGCAAGCTCATGAGCCTGAGTTGGTTGTCTGCAACTCTAATACAACAATGCTGGGTGCAGATCTTTTTAAAGCTGCTTTTACTTACTTCGCATCTCACTTATGTCAAATAAAATTTAAACAGTGAAAGTGCATAAGCTCAATTGTGGACGACTGAGGAATGCAAACATAATCAGTTTTCTAAAATTTTGTGTATAATCTTCATGGTAGTCAAAGTTGATTTTATAGATATTTCTGTTCAGTTTTTCATTTTCTTTTTGCAAAAGGGTAAATATTTGCTGCAGCAAAGATTTAAATTTGGTATTTTTACCTTTAAAAATTGAGTAATCTTGCTTAGAAAGGAAACTACTGTGATATTTACGTACAATATTTTAAATACTATTAAAAAGAAACATAAAGGAAAGGGGGATTCACATAATCAGTTAATGTTTGTTGTTGTTAGGTGCCGTCGAGTCGAGTCCGACTCATAGCGACCCTACGTACAGCAGATCGAAACACTTGCCGATTCTGTGCCAGGCAAACAATTTTATTTATGTTTAAGCCCATTGTTGCAGACACTGTGTTAATCCATCTGGTGGAGGGTTTTCCTCTTTTCCGTTGACCTGCCACTCTTCCAAACATGATGTCCTTCTCCAGGGATTGTTCTCTCCTAACTACATGTCCGAAATATGTAAGACGCAGTTTGGCCATTTTTGCTTCCAAGGAGCACTCTGGTTGTACCTCTATCTCTCAAACTAAATTATCTCTGTTTCTATTTATTCAATTGGCTTTTTTAAACCCCTAATCGAGGCTTCTTATTGCTCCAGAACAGAAGGTGTGTGTTATCTGTCCACCATCTTGACTCTGCCCCAATAGTTAATGTTTATAAATCTATAAATAATATATTTCTTCATGTATTTCATATATATATGTTATACTCCAGGAATATCTGGTATTGCTATGAATAGTCAATACCATACTTTTAACCGTATTCTATCAGTCAGGGCTCTTGAAATTTTAATTTCTTCATTATAAACAATGAAAACATTGTCTAGATATCCTGAAGAAAAATAATTCAAAAAGACTTTTAGGAATTCATAGACTAGAGTAATGGCAAGTGAACCAGGCTTGTAAGTGGTGGGGATGGGGCAATGAGGTAGAACAAAATCTTTTCAGAGGATAGCATGTATGGTATTCAGCGCCATGTTTAAGAAGACAATTGCTCTTCCTGATTACTAGTATTCAAGCCAGTAAGAGTAGGCTTGGGATCTCTGATCGCTAACCTAATCCATGTACTTGCATTTGGCTGTCAGCAAAGTGTGAAGATTAGGGATTCCATAGCTTTTCCCTGCCTCCCCTAGACCAGGGACATGATGTACAGGGTCCTACCAATTACATTTGCCAAGGAAGAAGGACCCTGAATGCAACGTATTGTAAATAAAGGTTTGTTAAAGATAATTGTATGGAATATGTATGCTATGAGTTTAAAATTGATACAAAATAAAGAGTGATTCTAGCAAAAATTTATTTTGAAAAAGTTTGGTAAGTATAATAATTCACAAAGATGTCATGTATTAGAGAATCTGTTGATATTAGCTTGACCTCTCAACAAGTGAATTGCCTCAGATCCACCATCCAGATTCAGACCATGGTTTGTTTTAGGGCATGGTAAAGAGTACAAAGAGGTTTTCTAGGTAACTTGATTATTTACTGTTTGTTATGGTCGGAATGTGTTCCCTCCAAATTTCATTTTGAAACTTAATCCCCATTGTGGTGGTATGAAAGGATGGGTACATTGGAAATGTGATTAAATCACCCTTATGATTGAGTTAGTGCTGTATAAACAGAGGGAACTAGCTTATGCTTTTTTGCTCTCCTGTTTTTGTGTTCTGAGGGGCACAGCATTCAGGGTTGCCATCGTGGAAGCACAGACCCTGCCCCTCACCATGCACCAAACCTGCCAGTGCCTTGATCTTGGACTTTCTAGTCTTCATAACTGTGAGAAATAAAACCCTATTATTTATAAGTATTTTGTTATAATAGCACAAAAGAACTAAGGCACTGTTCTATCCAATATCAAAAAAGTATAAATAAACAATCAATATTGGTATATGAAGGTTGTGTTCTTTTCTCTTTTACATAATAATTTAATTTTTATTAGAGTTCATTCTTAGGAGCTACCTACCTCCAATTTTACTCATCACACAAAGTTTTTGTAACAGTTGCCACAATTAAATATATAGGTCCTCAGCTTCATGTGCTTTGAGGGTGAAAAAAAAAAGAATGAAAAAGTAGAAAATAAAACATACATCATAAGCCAAATTAATGACTTAGGCTAAGTCCAATATTTACCCTTTGACTTTTTATCGTTTCTGTTGCTCTCATTTGAAACTACTTTCAAGGTTTGCCTCAGAGCATACAGAGTTTAATTTTAATCCTCTAAATGAGAAACTTCATATTTCATTAAATGAAAAAATATGCATGGCTTTCCACCTGAATTACTGTGACTATGAGTTTATTTCTCTGGAATGCAATTTAAAATCATTACCCTAATTTTATATGCAAATATCTCAAAATTGATAATTTTTATTTTGCTTATAACTCATTGAACATTTAGTCATGTAAATGGAAAAGATGAGGTGATATCAAAACAAAATAGGAAATACTTGGTAAATTTCAAAAGAGTAGTTAAATTCTTTCAACTAAAAATCCCTAGATGAGTGGAAGAAATCCATTTGGGCAAGGGTGTATTCCACTCTTTCAGAATCTGACCCCTAAGAGAAAAACATGTTGCTTATGATTATATAATTGGCTTCTGAATGTTTTCATCAGAACATTAGATGTTGTCTTACTAGTCGGTGTTCTTGGTTGCAAACATTAGAAGTACAATTTGGTTGATTAAACAGACCATGAGTTTTTAAAAAGTATATTGGGTGTTTGTAGAATGTGTAAGTACTGGAAAATAAGAGTCGAGTTTATACAGCCAAATATTATGTACAACCTGAGTTATAGAACATTTTATTGATCAAACTGGCAGTTTTTCTTGGACCTATGATTTTCAGATCATAGTTCTATATTAATGCTATTTCTATAAAGAGGAAGAGATCCATCCTCTCAGTTTTCACTTATAACCACTACCTTGATGCACTTAATCTGCTGAGGTTAGGTTGTTGTTATTAGGTGCCGTGGAGTCGGTATCTGACTCATAGAGACCCTACGTACAACAGGTGAAACACTCTTGTCAGCGCTTCTCTGCTATTCATAGGGTTTTCAAAGGCAGACTGATTGGGAGGGAGTTGCCAGGTCCATCTCCCAAGCCTACAGCACCTGGTATTCCCAGGCGGTCGCCCATCCAAGTACTAACCAGGCCCGACCCTGTTTAGCTTCTGAGATCTGATGGGATCGGATGCCACAGGGCTACGGCTGTAGGCACAATGTGATGAACCTACAACTCCATATGTTGTTGTTGTTAGGTGCCGTCTCATAGCAACCTTTATCAGGTTTTCAATGGCTGATTGTTTTGGGATTGCCTTGGGAGTGAATTGCCAGGTCCTTCTCCCATTTTTGAGGTGCTGGGAATTGAACTCAGGACCTCAGAGACTGCAGAACAGCCCTCTACCAACTGAGCTAAATCCCAGCCCACAGAGGTTAGGTAGTATGCCTATTTCATACCATGGAAGCCTTCAGGAGTGAATGTCTGATGTTTCCTAGCTCTTGTGGTAGAAAAACAACAGCAACAATAATAGTAGAAATTAGATATTGATAAGATGGGAAACTCCCCACATGTAGGAAATAAGTTCAGTGTTCTAAAAACTGGAATACAGAATTTGTCAAATGTATGGAATTAAGAGGAGGACACAAAATATAACCATAGAGAAAGCATATTTTAAATGATGTTACAAAAGAGGCGTAAGGACTTCCCCCCTCATTAGTATTTCTTATTACTGGAATGCCTTAAAGATATGTTGAATACAGAATTGTGTTGAATACAGAATTGGAAAAATGATGCTATTAAGCTCCTATCATGATTAATCTTAAGTAAAATTTGTTATTTTTCCTAGTTGACAAAATGGGATGTAGGAAGATTACATTCTAAGGGGGAGAGGACTGTGGTAGGTGAAACTATCACCACCTCTGGGATTTTCAGTGAATTACTACTTTAGTTAGTTTCATGAAAAAAGTTTGCAGAAGGAATTTTGGCTGCTAAACAACTGATCTTAACATAAGATTATTCTGGTGAGCCCAAAGTAATCATTTGTTGTTGTTGTTAGATGCTGTCCAGTAATCATATGAGTCCTTAAAAACAAAAGGAGGAAGAAGGAGGTGGAGAAGAAAGCAGAGGAGGAGGAAAGGAAGGAGGAGGAGGAGGAGGCAGAGGAGGCTACGAGGGAGACCAGAGAGATTGAAAACATGAAGATTGTGGTGCCAGATTTGAAGATGGAAGAAGATAGCCATGAGCCAAGGAATGGGCATCTCAATGGCGAGAAGTGGAGAATCATCCCTGGCTAACAACCAGCAGGGAAAGAAGGACCTCAGAGGTACAATTAGAAGGAACTAAATGTATCCAACAACATGAATAAACTAGGACATGGCTTTATCTCTAGGAACTTTAGAAAGTAACAGCCCTGCTGATATATTGATTCTGGCCATACAAAACCTGGATCAGAAAGCTAGCTGAACCAGGAAATGTTCAAACTTCTGACCTACCAAATTGTAATGTAGTAAATTTGTTTCATTTTTCTCCCCTAAGTGTGTGATAACTTGTTTAGATAGCAATAGAAAGCTAAAATGAAGAGAGAAGAAGTGACTGGGATATGGAGTTAAAGTGAATTTTCTTGTAAAAAATGAGCCCTATCGATAAGGCAGCAAGCCAGCACCAAGTGTCTTGAGTGTAGAGATTGGGAGGCAGGAAACAGAATTTGGAGAGAAGAGGAGGACTGTGAAAAGCAATTTGAAGACAGCCAAAGGCACATTTGATCTTTGCTTGATCTGCCATTCTACCTTGAGAGTTTGTTACCCTAAACAGATTTTTCCTGGTAGATGATATTGTCATTATTTATAGATCAGGAGGTCCTTATTCTATATATATAAGAACAAAAATACAGGAGAATAATTTGGAATTTCAACTGATTGGTGCAATGAGTGAGATATGCTTCATCAATCCATTGTCTCCCCCAAATATAGTCCAAATGATTTTCAGAATTTTCTTGGCAATTAATACATAGACAGAGCTATAAAAATAAGCTAATGTTGAGTACTCCATATTTCTATAGAAAGAACTTTCATTGTCTAAACACTGAATTTATTTTTAAACAATGTCTATATTTGTTTTTGTTTATTTTTATATGATTACAAACATTTGAGAATGTTTTGGTTTAAAAACTGCAACAAAATACTAACAGATGGGTTGAATTATTTCCAAAGAGACATTTGTTTTAATTACCTGTGATAAGATAAAGACTTATGGGCCAATAA
>VMDO01025232.1:0-28554 GCA_007922755.1 Pedetes capensis | reverse complement strand
GTAACAGCCTTCGCAGTGAGGCAGAAAAGACAATAGCAATCAGGAATGCATGAGCTCAAGTTTGGACAAATATCAAGATGAGGAAATCCTCTGGCTTAGAGCTATTTGGATGCATTAATAAAGTGAGAAAGAGGCATCATCAATGGTTGCGTGGTTCAAAATAGGATAATGAAAAAGAGAAGGATAAATAAAGTGGGGATATGTGGTGCATTCTTGGTAAACATATTTAGAAAATGAAAGGGAATTGAAATTCAAGCACATATAATAAAAGAAATATACAGAAATATTTTAGTATGTGAGTAAAATAACTTTGTGTACCTTAATTTAAATAAGCATCTCAGTTTATAAAATAAAGTAAAGGAAGGGAGGGCACTAAAAGAGGGAAAGAAAAGAGGGGGGATATGGAGGAGAAAAGTAAACAAGTAGAAAGACAATAAAGAAAAGAAGGAAGTAGTAGGGAGATAGAATATTAAAAGAAAAAGAAAGAAAAGAAAAAAGGAAAGAGGGAAGGGAGAGAGAAACAGAGAAAAAGAGAGATGGATCTCACTATTACTCCAGGCAAAACATTTATTGATATGTACTTCTGAGCAAGGAGCTTTGGGAGAGAAGAAGACTAGAGAGGTAGGGTGGACTGGAAGTCCTACACTGGAAATTCTAAAGACCCAGTTGGAAAAAAAGTCTTACTTTTTCAAAGGCTTCATTATATATGTGAGGATGATAACTTATCAAATAAAAGAAAAAGACATGGTAGGGAATGGAGATGGGACCCTCCTTTTTTGCCCTTGAGATATCATGAATGTACTAAAGTAGATCCTATTTAGTGAGGCCTTTTCCTCTCTAGATCCTTCCTGTCCCCTGAATATTCACCAGATTCCTAGTTGATGGTACAAAAAGGAACTCATTTTCCTGGAGGCAAACAGAAAGAGGTGAATGACATAATCCTTGGCACTGGGGCCCTGGTTTCACAAAGGGCCTTTC
Source organism: Pedetes capensis (assembly GCA_007922755.1). Classification (NCBI taxonomy): domain Eukaryota; kingdom Metazoa; phylum Chordata; class Mammalia; order Rodentia; family Pedetidae; genus Pedetes; species Pedetes capensis. The sequence continues at coordinate 27,576 of VMDO01025232.1, read as the reverse complement.
CACACTCTGATCTGGAGGGAACCTCACATCCCACAGAAGGACAACCTATAGGGATGTTCTTAGGGGCTTGTGATGAAAGAAAGACCCTTCCCCATGGCACATTGCTTCCAACATAAACAGGGCTTCTGAGGCTGCCACTCTACCAAAGGAATTGTTGTTGTTGTTGTTGTTGTTGTTGTTGTTGTTGTTGTTGTTGTTAGGTGCTATCGAGTCAGTATCCAACTCATAGCGACCCTCATAGAGTTTTCAATGGCTGACTGTTTTGGGATTGCCTTGGGAGTGGATTGCCAGGTCCTTCTCCCATTTTTGCAGTGGTGAGAATTGAACTCACCAAAGGAGTGAGCACAGCCAAAAAATAAGGAACCACTTGCCCAAGGGCCTAGCTAGACAAAGCCAGATTTCCTATGCCCCATATGTATTTTTCTGTGTACCACTGATCACCATGTGGTGCATAATTATTTTGCCTACTTTTGTATCATGGGAGTTACATATATTCACACTTTTTGTATTCTGTTTATCAATTCCATAGAAGACTATCTGTCTTACAGAAGCAATTTAGTAATGTTTATTGAATGAATAAATTAATTATGTAGGGTTTCCTTGTAGCACACCCTCATAACACCCATCCTCAGGCATCAGGAGATGGTACAAATGTCACCGGTCTTTTTCCTGGGTACTGCCTTCATGGGAAGAGGGATCTGGAAACATTTCAGTTGAGAAACTGCCTTCCCACAAACACCCGCCTTCCCACAAACACCTGCCTTCCCACAAACACCTGCCTTCCCACAAACACCCTCCACAGAGCACCCTGAACATCAGGGTTTCTGAGGCTGTAGATAAGTGGGTTCAGCATGGGATTGATGACAGTGTTGAAAATCCCCACCCCCTTATCCTTGTCTGAAGCCTCCTCTGAACCCAGGCGCATGTAGTTGAAGATACCTGTGCCGTAGAAGAGGCAAACCACAGCGAGGTGGGAGCCGCACGTGGAGAAGGCCTTCTTCCTGCCCTCGGTGGAGCGGATTCGGAGAACTGCAGCTGCCACGTGGAGGTAGGAGCTGAGGATGAGAACCACGGGGGCACCTGCCATGATGAAACCCACACCAAAGAGCAGCAGCTCGTTGAGTTGGGCGCTGGAGCACGAGAGCTGGAAGAGCTGCGGGAGGTCACAGTAGAAGTGATTGACCTCTTTGGGGCCACAAAAGTTGAGGGTACTTAGGGCAATAGTGTGGGTCAGTGCATTGGTGAAGGCACAAGCCCAGGACACAGCCACCAGTGTCCTCTGGACAGCATGGCTCATGCGGGTGCTGTAGGTGAGGGGCCGGCAGATGGCCAGGAATCGGTCGTAGGCCATGGCTGTCAGCAGGAAGCAGTCCATCCCAGCCAAAAGGTGGAAGAAGAAGAGCTGAGTGAGGCAGGCGCCATAGGAAATTGTGCGCTTATGAGACGCAAGACGACCGAGCATTGGAGGAACGGTGACAGTGATGCAGCCAACATCCAGCACTGACAGGTTCCCCAGGAAGAAGTACATGGGGGTGTGGAGTTTGGGCTCCAGCCAGATGGCTGCCAGGATGCTGAGGTTGCCCCCCACAGTGAGCAGGTAGGCCAGGAGGAAGAGGGCGAACAGCACAGACTGTAGCTTTTCTGTTTCCACCAGGCCCAGAAGAATGAACTCACTGATGGCTGTCCTGTTGGTCTCAGGCACTGGATCCATGAACTCTTTATAGCAATGTAATCCCAGTGACTGGGGAGGCTGAGGGCAAGTTCGAGACCAGAGGCAGTCTGCGTAATTTTGTGAGACCCTGCCTCAAAAAGTAAAAAAAATGGGCTGAGGGTGCAGCTCAGTGGTCTAGCGCTTGCAAAACAGGCAACCACGAGGCCCTGGGGTCAATGTCTAGGACTGCAAAAGAGAGAGAGAGAGAGAGAGAGAGAGAGAGAGAGAGGGAGGGAGAGAAAAGAAAAGGAAAGGAAAAATTAATACTTTCAGAGAAACTATGAAGCATTTAAAAACATAACCTAGGTTTAAAGGCTTTTAGAAATAGAAATAGTTGTTTGAACAGAACAAGGAAACACTGCTTGATTTAAAGTCAGGAAAGGCACATGGCAGGGCTGTATACTTGTATCCTTTCACCATCCTCTTCAATCTCTATGCTGAGCAAAGAACCCAAGAAGCTGGATTTTATGAAGAATAGTGCAGCATTAGGATTGGAGGAAAACTCACTAACAACCTCCGTTGTGTAGATGACACAACTTTGCTTGATGAAAGTGAAGAGTTTTTGAAACATTTACTGATGAAGATCTAAGAACATAGTCTTCAGTATGGATTGCACTTCAATATCAAGAAAACAAAAATCTTGTAATTGGGTCGGTATGCAGCTTCATAATAAATGGAGAAAAGATTGAGGGTGTCCAAGATTTTTTTTTTTACTTGGTTCTGCAATCAACACCCACAGAAGCAGCAGTCAAGAAATGAAAAGATGCATTGTAGTGGGAAATGCTATTACAAAGACCTCTTTAACGTGTTGGAAAGTCAAGATGTCACGTTGAAGATGAAGGTGCACCTGATTCATGTCATGGTGTTTTCATTTGCTTCATATGCTTGTGAAAGCTGGACAGTGAATAAGAAGATGCCAGAAGAACTGATGCGTTTGTATTATGGTGCTAGAGATGAATATTGAATATGCCATGGACTGCCAAAGAACCAAGAAGTGGAGCCAGAGTGCTCCATGGAAGCAAGGATAGGTAGATTGCGTCTTACATATTTTGGACATCTAGTCAGAGAGGAACCAATCCCTGGAAAAGGCCATCATGTTTGAGAGAGTAGCAGGTGAATTGAAAAAGGAAGACCCCCAATGAGATGGATTAACACAGTAACTGCAACAATAGACTTAAACATAAAAAAGATTATGTCCCTGGCACAGTGTCAGAGAATGTCTCCTGTTTTAAATAAAGTCTCTATGAGTCGGACCTGACTCAACAGCACCCAATAAGAACAAAGAAATGGCAAAGATCAAGAAAAATATGGGAAAATCAGGGAAAAGATACTAATGATTGGGACTGTTAGAAAGAGCAGGCAAGTCCACATCTCCATGATGAGGAAACGTACTCTGAAGTATACATTCTAAATCACTAGTTAATTGCTAGTGTTTTTGTGGTTATTTAAGCCCTTACGCTGGACTTTGCATAGAAGCTTGATTTAAGGCTTTTTATTCTGTTTATGTAGTCAGGTACTTCTCTCTGAAATGAAAGTTGTAAGCATGGCCCACATGTTGGTTGCTTCTAGGTGCAGTTAAGAGTCTTCATGGCACAGGAACTGGTCTTCCACTTGTCCTGGACTCCCTGGAGTATGGTAGATTGACGAATGAGGCATCTGTCTAAGGGGGGTGACCCCAAGTGAAGCAGATTTAGAAAGACACAATGAATTGTCTTTCTGATTCCCTGTCAAGAATCAAAAAATATCATTATCTCTATTGCCCATGAAGTAATCAAGGCCAGAACTTCGTGAAGAGTAATGTCATTCCCTTGCACAGAATAGACTGGTATCAGAGGACAGAAAGCTGCTGGGGTCTGCTACCTCTACATGAAGGGAACAGGTGACCAGTGCGTGAGCTGAGGGAGTGCAATTGAGGGCAGGAGTGGTGAAGAAGACCCCAGGAATTAGGGATGCTGTAGTTTATGACTGGCATAATTATCTGGAGATATAGGTACCAAAAAGATATTTTGAATTTCTTCATTGTAACACTAGTAAAGGAATGCTCAGGTTGGTGTGTGGGCTTCCCTGGTCTCAGTTGGATCTGAGATGGAGAGGAGGCAGCTGTGGACAAGATGTCCCATAGGCAAGATGCCTGTCCAGTCTGCAGTGGAGACTGAGAGCAGGAAGCTGCATGTCACTTCAGTAGTTGCACGGTTGCTCTTCAACTCTGCCTATAGATAAGCAAATGCAAAAATCGCCAACAAGCAGTCATGAATCAAGTCCATTGCAGCAACTCTCAAGCTCAGAATGATACAAGAGCTTTAAAAAACCCTGATATTCAGACCTGCTCCCCCACACAGCTGATTACATCAGAGCTTCCGAAGGTGAGACCCAGGCATTGTTTTCTGCGCTCCCACTGCACACTACTGAAGAACCCATCCCCACCTCTTCCTTGCCATTCCCTTAACATTAAGGCACAGTTCTGCCTCACTGACTGATACTCTTGAAGGAAAAGGAGACAATCATTTAAAATATAACACACAGGAAAGTTACAGAAAGTTAAGACAGATTACAATGTTTTGAGGTCAATACTTCCAACTGCAATTCCTGACTCTCTGTTAGACCACGTTTCCTGGTCCTTGAGAGATCTGCAATCATCTGGGAGGGTTTCCCCAGGCCTTTCAGCAAGAATTCTGATTTAATTAGTGGTTATTGGGTATGAGAAGATCTCAGGTGGTTCAGAAGTCCAGCCAAAACAGAGAATCTCTGAAATACTGGCAACCTGGGAAGCATGATTATGTCTTCTTGCTCCCCTCTTCCTTGATTTTCACTTCATGGTACAGAAAAAGCCACCAGCCCTACCAGGCCAAGTAGGCCTGGCACAAAGACCCCTCCACGTAGGCTTTCAGTGAAGGCAGTGACTACTGAATGACATACAGTGTCAGGTTGGTGACTCACATCCTGCTAGACCCTTTATCCCCATGAAGAGGCCATTTCTGTGCCTCCCCAGTGAGGTCTCTACTCTGTGTGTTTGGGTTATTGCAAAACAGCAGAGGGCATACCACATAGGTGAGAACTTGGAGGCAGAGTTGTTCAATATATTCCTAAGAATCTGAGATCACATGATTTAGGAAAGGTAGAAATTTGCTCAGGTCTTAGTAGCAATAATAAAATTGGTAATTTGGTAAATACTTCATAAATTGACATCTCAGTGAGTGATAACTGGTCTTTGCACATGATGTATTGAAGAATGGCTAAGTACTGCCTGTCTTCCCTTGCATTTGATTTGACAAAATTACTAGGTTGTGACCCTGTGGTTTTCCACCTCCTTGCTCATGTTGCTTGTGATGCCTGCAATGGCTTTTCCCCAACTTCTCACACCCAGCTGTTTCAAGGCTTGACTCAAATGAGGACTGCTGAATTAAGCTTTCCTCAGCCTTCCCCATCCAGCAAGGACAGCTCCCCCTGCCTTTCTCTCCTATGCTCCCACTACATGCAATTTCTAGGAACTTATTTCTGTTTATTATCTAAATGAGTTGTATTTCCCTTATTTCTCCATCAATGACTTGAGGACAGAACCATTCTCACTCGTTGTTTTCCTTAGCAATGCTTACCATAACACTTTACAAATAGGTTTACATTCCTTTTTTAACTAATGTATATTAATTGTACAATAGAACGGATTTGAGAATGACCCAATATTTCTTAAACAAACCCGTGGTAGCACAAATGTCAAGAGGATTCCACAAAAAGAGAACACCAGCATGAATGGAGATGTCATGGGACACTGTGTAGACCCTGGAGTCTGGGCTGGACTCTAACGGACACCATGATTTAGGTGATGAAGAGGGCAAGTGCAGGATGCAAGGGTGGTGCAGGGACGCCTTTGTGTGGAAGAGACCAGCAAGTCATGGAACAATCCACATGCTGCGTGTTCCTCTTCACATTCACTGCTGCCGACCTTCACCAGAAAACACGCAGCTTGCTAAGACCAGAGGATTCTGGTACCACCTCCTGTGCCTCTGGTTGTCCTGAGTGTCTGACAGGGTCAGCGGAGTCCCACTGAGGAACCCTCCTGCAGGCCACTCCCAAGCCTCCCCTCACTGAGTGGGGACAGTCCCTGCTCTTTGAATTCCAGCCATCCCCGCGTGATCCTGAGCATTGAAAGCTCAACATGGCCTTCCATGGCGGGAAGCTCACCAACAGGGATGTCCCATGCAGGCCTGGGCAGGGAGTGGACTTGGCGCATCCCTGCCTACTCACTGCCAGAAGTGCAGAGGGCAGGGCATCCAAGAGAGGGGCCTGGGCAAAGGGGACCAGGAAAGGAGCCAGGAGCTCGGGGCTGCCAGTGGGCTCTGCCCTAGTAGATTTTCCACATCAGGGGGGTCACTGCATCATGGACAACAGAGGGGTTAAGTTAATGGCAATGGAGGCCCTGCCTCTGTCTGTGAGAACAGAGGAAGGACCCCAGGAGGACTCACCTAGACCAGGCCTAGAACCAGCGAGGTTTCCTCATGGAGAAGGGCTGATGTGTACAGATCTGGTGTCCACCCAGAGAGCAGGTGGGGCCTCCGGGCCAGGAGTGCAGGGGAGGAAAAAGCAGGCTGGCTTCTCCTTCACACAGCCCTCTTCACTCTGACGTCATCCTCTGGGACTCAGAGCTTAGCTGTCCCAGGACAGAGAAGGATGTGGAGAGAGAAGGAAAGGAAGCACCCACAGCCCTTCTCCCAGCCTCAACAGTGTCTCCTACTCTCTGGCATTTAGATTTGCTCCAACCCTGGCTGAGTGGGCAGGACGGCGGGAGAGGATGCAAGCCCCACAGAATGGTGCAGTCACTGAGGCCTGAGGACTTGTCTGGGTCCTCACAGTCCCACAGGAGGCAGCTGGGGACTAGACAGGGGCTTCCCCAGGGAGAATTTCCTTTCCCAAGGTGTCAGCCCAGGGTGATGAGCAGGGACAAGGCAATCCGCAGACTCACCTTGGACCTGGGGAGGAGGAAGAGGCCCGCAAGGGAGGCAGTGGGAGGAGAAGGCTTCTTCAACCCAGCTCCCTGAGGAGTCCTCAGAGGCGCTTTCCCCCTTGGGACCTTGTTAGTGGGGCCGCTGGGACCGTGGCTTGAGGATCCTCTAATCTCTCTGCAAGTGGTGGTGGAGGAGCTCCATCGTGCTAGGACTCCTGGGAAGCTGTCTACCTGCATGATTTTGTAAGCAAGGCCCTTGGAAAGTGAGAGTCCCACTGAAGGCTACAGAGTAACAACCAGAAGATGTGGTGAAGTGGAGGATCGTTCCTCCAACTCCTGTTCCCCTGATCGTTACTCACAACACCCTTGCCCTGAGAGACAGATCTCTTCTACTCGCACCCCAGGGGGGGGTCTGCTGCAATAGGCAGGCTGTTACACACAGACAGACTCTTTCTGTTGTTAGTTGTTTCATGTTGGGCAGGCTCCTGAACCCTCTGCAGCCTCAGTTTCCTCATCTTTGAAATGAGCACCTCCCTGTCTCAGAAGGATCACTGTGAACACTAAGTGAAATAAGATTCATGAAGCTGCTACGAGAGATTTGACAATACCTCAGCCCATACATCAGGGTTAGGATCCAGTCTCAGCATACTGTTAGAAAGGAAATTCCACCCATGAATCAAGAGGAAACAAAGCATTCCCCCACCTGGCTGTAGGACTCAACCTAATCCCTGGAAATGAGCTGATTATAAAGGGAAATTTTCAGATAGAGTTCTTGAGATGGGGATGTCATCCTGGATTGACCAGATGTGGCCCAAGTGAAGTCAGAAATGCTCCCGGAAGAGAGAGGCAGATGGAGAGTCAACTACAGAAGAGGAGAAGGCAATGTGTTGATGGAAGGGAAGATTGGATTGATGTGGCCACCACATCAATGGGAGAGTGGATCATGAGGAGGGAAGGAGGCAGCTGGATGTAAAACACCACGGTGGGGGCTGGGGAACTAATTGACAGTGGCACTTTTTCATGGCTCAGGATTTAAACTCCAGGCAAGATACCTAATTTTGGTCCTGACAACCTGCCAATATGCCTCCTGAAGCTGGGACCAGATGCTGGTGGAGATACCAGCATTGCCTTAACAGAACAACAAGGAAGGAGCCAGAGGGCTCAGGGGAGCAGAGGCTCTTTATTCGATCTAAGGAAGCTCTGCTTGACTCAGTTCCTGAGGAAGGTTCAGAACACACTCCATTTGCTAAGGGGATGAGAAATGGGCTGCCAAGGAGAACAGAGAATCCTTGGGAAATTCAGCATTAGCTGTCCTGTAGTTTTAGTTTGTGTTTGTTTAATAACGAATGATGTTCAGCATCTTCAGTGTACTTATTAGTTATGCCTTCTTTCGTAAAGTGTCTTTTTACATCTTTGGCCTATTTTTAGCACACTTTGGTCTTCCATTTTGGATTGTAAGAGGACCAATGTTTCTATCTGGTATCTTTCACCCAAAAGAACTTCTATGGAATTTCTTTTAGCACGGGTCAGTTAGCCACAGATGAAAAATTCTTTTAGTTTTCTTTTATCTGGAAATGACTTTATTTTGTCTTTAATCTTGAAGGCTATTTTCAGTGGATGAATTCTATTTGACAGTATTGATTATTTAAGCATGTTGACAATATTACATCACTCCTCTTTGTCTCCTGTGATTTCTCATAAGAAGTCAATTGTTAATCAGATAATGTTTCTGTGGTATGGAATATATCTTTATTTCTCGCTGCTTAAATTTTCTTATTCTCTTTGGTTTTCAGCAATTTGACCATGGTATGGCTTAGTGTGGGCTTCTTTGTGTTTATTCTGCTTGATGGTTGTTTAGGGGGGTGAAAATATCTTTCATCCACTGTGGGAAAATATTGGCCATTATTTTTCAGATATGTTCTCTACCTCATTTTCTCGCTTCTCTCCTGGTGTTCCAATTACAAATACACTGGAATTTTAAAATATTACCTATTCTTCTTACAATCATATTTCTCTCTTTGTTAGGATGGTTTTTTTAATATTCAGGTTACTCTTTCTTCTGGCACATCTATTTGGCAGTTAAATACATTCAATAAATTATTGTGTTTGCAGTTATATTTCAGCTTTAGAATGTCTGTCTTTATTTCTATGCTGAAATGCTCATTCATTGAAAATGTGCTTTTTTTAAACTTATAATAATTGTTTTAAATCTTTGTCTATTAGTTTCAATTTCTAACTCATTCCTGGGTAGGACTTGATAGATTTTCTTTTTTCTGGAGAATATGTTCCATTTTCTTTCTTTCTTTTTTTTTTTTTTTTATACTGGGTATTGGACCTAGGGTCTTGCACTTGCGTACTGTGCAATTGCTAGACCACTGAGCTGCTGCCTCCAGCCCATTTTTTTACTTTTTGAGGCAGCGTCTCGCTAAATTATGCAGGCTGCCTCTGGTCCCCAACTTCCAATCCCCCTGCCACCACCTCCCAAGCTGCTGGGATTACAGGCGCATGCCACCCAGCTCCATTTTCTTGATTCTTTGTATATTAAGTAATTGTGTTGTATCCTGGACATTATGAATATTCAGGTTTGGGGAGTGTAGACTTGGTTACTTTTTGGGTGTTATAACCTATGTTTCAGCAGTTAATTCTCTTGGCTCAGCTTCACTGCAAACTCTCTTTTTGGGCACTGGTCTTGGTCTTGGTACAGATATTTTATCTTATGCTGTATATGTCACATACACTTTAGATGTGGTCAAACTTACCTTTTATTGTGGTGGGACAATTATTACCAATTGAGGAAAAGTTAAAACACACACAAAAATAAGCTCTAAATACATTAAATAGTTGACTTTATCAGAAATGGAAAAGTACTAGAAAGATATCACTGACAGGTACAGAATTGAAAAGGAAAACTTCTGTTTTCTAAACATGACATAAAATGAATAATATAAAGTTTACAAAAATATGAAACTCAGCTAGGGGTGGTAGAGGATGCCTCTAATCCCAGTGGCTCAGGAGGGTGAGGCAGGAGGATGGTGGATGGTGATTTTGAAACCAGAGGCAGCCTGCATAACTTAATGAGACCCTATCTCAATATAAAAAGTAAAACAGGGGCTGGGGGTGCAGCCCAGTGTAGAACAATTGGGATTATATTTACAACATACATGGCAAGAGTTACTATCTTAAAACATGAAGAGTTTCTACCAACAATGATGAATATCACCAAATGTGTATGTGTATCAAAATGTGTTAGCCCATTAATATGTATAATTTTTATTAACCAGTTTAAATAAATTGAATTAGTAATGAAAGTCATAAAATTTCAAAAAGATAAACTACCCCCCAAAGGGGCAAAAAAAGAGGCTATGAGCAGGAAAAACAATTTGCAAAGAAGAAACACAAAGAGCAAATAAACATATAAAGATCTATCCAATCACCCTCATAAAGAAATTCAAATTACAGAACAATCTGACATTTTATCTAATTTTAAAGATAAAAAGACATTTATGACACCTAGTAAAGTCAAAGATGTGGGTTAACAAGCATTCTCGTTTTTCTTTTTTGTGCTACTAGGGTGTTGAACCCAGGGACTCACACATGCCACATGCTTTGTAAATGCCCTATGCCTCAGCTGCACTCCCAGTCCCTTTTTTATTTTATATTTTGAAACAATGTCCCACTGAGCCAAGCAGCCTGTCTCTGGCCTCCAACTTGCAATTCTCCTGCCTCTGCTTCCTGGAATTACAGGCACAAATTACTAGCTCCTAAGAAGCATTCTCATACACTGCCAATCAAGAAGTAAAATGTTGCACATTTTTTGGCAAAAATCAAAGGGAAAACGCTTACCATAATTTACTTTTGCATCTGTATCCCCTTTAGCATACATAAGATAGAGTTGCAGACTGGTGTAAAGAATTATATTATGTAATGTGGAGAGAGAAAAGTAAATTATAAAACAGTGTACAGTTTTGAATGCGTGAAAGCATGCCTGTGTGTGTTCACTTTACTGGAAAGCTAAACACCAAACTATTAGCAACAGTTACTTTGAAAAATAATATTGCTGTGGCTTTGTGTAGAAAGATGGCAGTGAAGCCAGTTGCTATGGCCCATACTTGTAATCACAGCCACTTGGGCTGCAGAAATAGGAGGGTCACAAGTTTGAGGACAGCCTGGGCTACAAAATGAGACTTGGTCTCAAAAAAAGAAAAAAAAAGATAAAGAGAGAAATAAAGAAGAAAGAAAGAAAGAGAGAAAGAAAGAAAGAAGGAAGGAAGGAAGGAAGGAAAGAAGTAAACAAAGAAAGAGAGAAAGAAAAGAAATTGGTCTGGAAACAATACAGAATTTAATAACTTACAGAGCATTTATGAAGACCTGACATTTCAGAAAATAAATTAATATCGTGCACAAGAGAATTTCCCACTTTTACTGATCTTGAAAGGAAGATAAAGGACAAATAGCTTGAAACAAGAGAAATGTTGGTGAGATTGTGGAGCTCCAAATAATGACAATACTAGTTCCACAGAAATAAGCCAGTCAAATAGAACAAAAGCATAATTGAACACAATTGAACACAAAGCACAATTACAAAAAAATAAAAACAGAAAATCAGCAACCAGTGATCACAAAGAGAAAATGCTCCACATCACTAAGCAACAGGAAAATGCAAACCAATTTCCAGATATCACCTCAACCTAGTAAAGATGGCTGTTCTTAAAACAACTAAAGATGACAGATGCTGACGAGGATGTGGAGAAAAGGGAATCCTTAGTCCATGTTGGTGGGAATGTAAATGAGTACAAGCACTGTGGAAAACAGTATGGGAGTCCCTCAGGAAATTACAATAGCCAAGAAATTGAAATAACATAAAAGTCCACCAACAGATGAGTGGTTAGAGAAAATGTGGCACATGACCACAATGGAATACTATTCGGCCATGAAAAGAATGAAATCCTTTCATTTGTAGCAAATGAACACAAGCTCAAAAAGAGAAATGCCGTGTGTTCTCACTCATATGTGGGAGCGGAATCTTACTGAAAGGAAGAAAAATCCTATACATAAGTTAATATACATAAAACATGCACAATTAAAGTTAGTGAAGAAGGGACAATACAAAGAGTAGAAAGAAGGAAGGAGGGAACTAGCAGAGGGAAGTGAAGATTGCAAAAGGTGAGATAGAGAGGAGAATCAATGTAAAGGGATGAAGGGGGAGAGGATAATCTCACTGAAAACAATACAATTTCATGAGTACATTGGAAAACTAGGGTAATATAACCAAAATATGCATTTGAGTTTTACTACACATCAGTCATAAGACTTCATAACCTTGTAAGTTGATAAAAGTATAACCAAAAGTGGTGAAACAGTTGCATAAGAGAAAAAGCCAATGCTATATTATTGTCTGTCCCACCATTTACCAATAAAGGGAGGAAAAAAAAGAAAACTCTATGAGAGTTTCTATGAGTTTTACCTGACTCCATGGCTCCTGACAATAACCCCATTAATATAAACAACTTTTATGTCTTTATATATTAGGCTTTTGTTTGAACAATTTCATAAATTATGAAAACAATATTTATCATGGGCTATTATTGTATCCATGCCAGGGATTCTATGTCCTGGACACTAGAGAATGAATTGGACACAAAAAGTTAATAACAGCAAACACAACGATGTGACCTGAGACATATCTAGAAGAAAATGCTAGGCAGCAAAGATTCAACACCTACCATGAGCAGAGTCTGATAGGATATGGGCAGAGTTGTTACATGATAGTATTGAAACAGGTAGTTAATAGGTAGTAAAGGTAGTAATAGTACAGAGTTAGTATGGAGGTAATAAAGTAACAGTTGGCCTCTGCTAAGTGTTAACTATGTGTCAGGCACTGTCTTAAGAATTCTCAGATACTAATTCATTGAATCTATGTAATTTTAGGAGGGTATCATTGCTGTCACTATCGTATTATTCCCAATTTAGTAGTGCATAAGTAAATTACATAATGGTCCAAGATCAGCTAGAGTAAGGAGGTGGCAGAGCCAGTAATTGGTGAACCATTCAGGGATCCCAGTCTTCACCATTGTCATCTGCAGGAGGTAGTGACCTCTTGCCACAGGAGGTGGTAAATCATAGGTCAGTGACCATCACTGAGGTCTACTGTAAAGGGGGCAGGTGCCAACAGCATACTGGATACCATCTAAGCCCTTTCTGTCACTATGAGGCTAGGAAATTTAGAGACTTTCTATCAGCATACTGGATTAAAAAAAGTAAGGTTCTCGCTTGAAGTCAAATCATCTTCAAGTCAAATCATGGAGAAAAGATGAAATATCATTATTTCTCACTGAAAGAATGAACAGAAGAAAGGTTTTAGAACAGTTGGAAAAAAATACCAAGAGCTCAATGGTGCCACAAACCTTGCAGATCCCACGAGAGGTTGCAAGTTATTCTGAACATAGAAACAAAGCCAGTGGGATAGGCCAGCCCAGAGCGTGGACCCTGGAGACACATCCTCCAAGAAACTCCAGATTACTCCAGAGACACTGTGTCTCTCAGGCCACAGCCCTAGGACTTTCCATATATCTCAACAATTACTCAAACATTGGTCTGAATGAGGACCTGGGAGACCCCTGTTTCAAGAGTCTTTGTAACCTGCTGACTAATTCCCAATCTGCTCTATGCTAAGATCCACCCAGGATCCTCGAGGGGAAACTAGACCCCTCATCCTGGGGCTCCATTCAGGACCTCTTTCTGTCCCTTCTGCTCATGGTTCAGAAGCTGGGGGCTCTTCTTTCCAAACCATCCAGATCCCGTCTTCTCCACTCAGCTGCCAAGGGTGCCCAAGATGCCACCCTCCAGCATGGTGACCCCAATAGGAGAAATAGAAGGTGCTAGAATCGCTGTCTGCAAACCTCCCCCTATGGAAGAGGATGGGGCCCCAAGCCAGAACCATTTCTGAAGGCATCTGAGCAGCTCCCTAGATGGGGCTGTGAGGGCTGGACAGTGTTTATGACAGAAACATCAAATGTTCAGGCACCAGCAGCTGGACCACAGCCACCCCTTCCCTTGACACTCAAAGCCCCCATGAGGTAAGCAGAATTATGTCATTTTATCAGGCTTCACTAGCCAGGTGAAATGAATGGTCAAAAGCCACACAGAGAAGAGGCAGTAAAATGAGGTCTCAGACCTCACACCCCAAGTTCTCAAGATCTGATGGACCAAAGGCAGAGAGGGAGAGAGTGAGTCCCCACTCTGACCACGCTTCTCCTGGCTTTGTCCATGTGACGGGACCTGAGGGGCATTTGTGGCTTGGTCATCGCCCTCCTGTGCTCTGTCTACCTCCAGAAGCAGCACTGTGTGTATGTGTGTGTGTGGGGGGGGTATCTTGTGTGCACACACCCTGGCAATGACGGTGAAGGGGAGATGCGGAGACCCTTCCACTCCCTCACTCCATGGAGCCTGGCAGAGGCTTCACAGAGCTACAATCTTTCATTGAGAAAGCTGGGGACTTGAATCTTTAGAAAAATCTGAGAGCCCCTGAATGCAGTGTGTTTGGCTTTTTCTGTTGCTCTGAATGACAAGGGGAAGCACTTGGCCTTGTCTGTCCCTGCAAAATCGTCCACAGCACCACACATTCGTGCCACTGATATCTCAGCACACACTTTCCAGGGAAATGATCTCCTCCCAGTGACCTCAAGGCTCTGACTAGCCTCTAGCAGTCCTGTCCACACCCCCACTCCTCTCTCAGGTGCTGTGACAGGCTATTTACCTCTTCCTCAGGTTTCCACAAAAGCATCTCCCCCTCTCACGACACTAACATCTGGGGCTGAGGATCTCCGTCCTGAGGTCCCTGCGCTCAGAAGCCTCTCTCCTCTGGTTCCCTGGTTCTTCAGTTCCTGCCCTGAGTACACCAACCATTGCTCCTTTTCTGGTGCAACCCTTCCTTACTTTCTTGAACTCTGTTTCTTACGACTTGTGGTTGACATTGTACCACACTGCAGGTCAAAATGTTCCCACATACATTAGTTACCTAATGTATATGCTCAAATACCGATGTTTACATTAAACACATGCTAAATATGCCTATCACTAGAAAGAGTTAGCGCAACCCATGCTGACTCTACTAATTCTTACGCTCTGATTAATAAAGTATTAAGTTCTTTTGCCAGATCTAAACCTTCCTCAGTAAAAACAGGAGCTTCTTTTCCAATCTGATTCCTTCCTATTCCCTGGCCTGGCCTGTACCCTCTGCTCTTGATAAAGATGGATAGCACATTTTTGCCTGAACTTACCCTCCACTGTCTAAACATTTTCCCTGAGGTTCTTCCACAATAAGGAACTTGGACTTTGTCTATTGATTGACAGGTAGAGAGGGAGTGATTCTGAAGAAATCGATGCAATCTATTTACATATTATAAATATATTTCTTCAGTCTAGTGAACAGACATCTCTGCAAACAAGGCTGGTTTAGAAAGGAAGAACAGAGATAATAGAACGCATGTTTGCTAGAAAAGGTCACAAGATTGAGATCAACTCAACTGGGGTGGGGCTACAATATGTTAGCCAGGGAGTAGCAAACAGCTGGTGTTGAGGTAGGTATTGGAGAGAGAAAATATGGCAGTTGAAATGACGGAGCAAAGTAGCTAAGAAAGCAGAAGAGAGTGTGTCTTGGGAGAAAAGGAGTAAGATGGAGTAGATTGGAGACGCATGCGCACTGGAGAGCATTGAGGAGACACTGCCCTAGGGTCTGCGTATGTCAGCACAGAGGGAAGTGCCAGGCAGGCTCTGGGACACAGCTCATGCAGGTGTCCTGGTGAGGTGGGGGAGAGAGGTGAGGTTGGATGGACATCCATGGGTAGCAGGTACTTACTGTAGAATATGAGGGGGTCAATGGACTGGACACATTTATGTGATTTCTCCACTGTCCCTGGGCTTTCCTGGAGGAGGGAAGTGAGAGGGGGGACACATTGTCTCAGAGCTAAACATTTTGGGGAAGGGCTCATGATCACCCACTGTTTTGGAAGGGAGATATGAAAGTGCCAGAACCAGACTGGTTATATGAGATGCAAGCAAGAGGCTGAGAAGCCAACATCAGCAGGGACCCAAAAGCAGGTGTCCACAAAATGAATAAGCTCTGCAGGGTGGGGGACAGATATTGAGCACTTAACTCACACTAGCGAAAGATTTTTCAAAGCCACCTCTACATGATCCCTTTACTCCTTTCCTTTCTCTAACCTCAATTTTCTTCCATTGAGCTTGACACATTTGGCATGATCTATGGCCCCTGATCCTTCTCCTCGTGTAAATAAACCCTGTTATATCCTTGCCTCTCACCAAGGAACCCTTTCTATCTCCTCCCTTCAGGGAAACATGAGTTTGAGTCCTCAGTTCATGGACATAGTTGGAACCAAATCATCACCAAAAATATGACTTTCTTATTTTAAATTGAATTTGTTTATTATGATGCTGTTAAAATGTCAGAACAATGCAGAGAATATCCCAACAAAAACTCATCATGGAGATTTAATAAGCAGAATATTAGTTCATATTTGCTCCTTTTTAAAATATATATTACAGATAAACTTTAAATTGTTTTTGTTCCCATGTTGTTGTCATTGTTAGGTGCCATTGAGTCAAGTCCAACTCATAGCAACCCTGTGTAAAGCCAATCGAAACACTTCCCAATTCTGTGCCAGGCACACAATCTTATTTATGTTTAAGCCCATTGTTGCAGACACTGTGTCAATCCATCTGGTGGAGGGTTTTCCTCTTTTGTGTTGATCTTCCACTTTCCCAAACATGATGTCTTTCTCTAGGGATTGTCCTCTCCTGACTACATACCCAAAGTATGTAAAATGCAGTCTGGCCATTCTTGTTTCCAAGGAGCCCTCTGATAGCATTTCTTCTAGGACAGATCTGTTGGTTCTTTTGGTAGTCCATGGTATATTCAATAGACATCTCCAACACCTTAATTCAAAAGCATCAATTCTTTTCCTGTCTCCCTTGTTCAATGTCCAGCTTTCACAACCATATGATGCAACTGAAAATACCATGACATGACTCAGACGCATCTTCGTTTTCAATGTGACATCTTTGCTTTTCAATAATCTAAATAAATCTTTTACCACAGCTTTTCCTAGAGCAATGCGTCTTTTGATTTCTTGACTGCTGCTTCCACGGGTGTTGATTATAGAGCCAAGCAAAGCAAAATCTTGGACAACCCCAATCTTTTCTCCATTTATTGTGAAGTTGCCTACTGACCCAGTTGTAAGGAATTTTGTTGATGTTTAGTCACAAACCATATTGAAGGCTGTGATCTTTGCTCTTCATCAGTAAATGTTCTAAATCCTCTTCACTTTCAGCAAGCAGAGTTGTGTCATCTGCATAATGCAGGTTGTTAATGAGTCTTCCTCCAATCCTGAGGCCATGTTCTTCCTCATAAAGTCCAGCTTCTCGGATTATTTGCTCAGCGTATAAATTGAAGAGATAGGGTGAAAGTATACAGGCCTGACGCACACCTTTCTCAACTTTAAATCACTCAGTGTTTCCTTGTTCTATTTCAACAACTGCCTCCTGATTTACATACAGATTCCTCATGAGCACAATTAGGTGCTCTGGTATTCCCATTTTCCAAAGTGTTATCCATAATTTGTTATGATCCACACAGTCAAATGCCTTTGCATACTCAATAAAACATAGATAGACATCTGTCTGATATTGTCTACTTTTGGCTAATATCCACCTGACATCATCAATGATGTCTCTGCTTCCCTGCCCTCTTCTGAATCCCACTTGATTTTCTGGTAATTCCCTGTCTATATACTGCTGCAGTCACTTTTGAATGATCTTTAGTACAATTTTGCTTGTGTGTGATGTTAATGATATTGTTCGATAGTTTGCACATTCAGTTGGGTCCCCTTTTTTGGGAATAGGCACAAATCTGGATCTCTTCCAGTCAGTTGGCCAGGTAGCTGTTTTCCAAATCTGTTGGCATAAACATGTTAACACCTCCAGTGCTGCATCTGTTTGTTGAAACATCTCTATTGGTATCCCATCAATTCCTGGAGCCTTGTGTTTTGCCAGTTCTTTCAAGGCAGCTTCCACTTCGTCCTTCAATACCATTGGTTCCTCTTCATATGCAGCTTCTTGAAATGGTTGGTCATCTACCAATTTTTTATATAATGACTCTGTGTATTCCTTCCATCTTCTTTTGATGTTTCCTGCATCTTTTAATATTTTCCCTGTAGAATCTTTCACCATTGCTACTCGAGGTTTGAATTTTTCTTCACTTCCTTAAGCTTGAGAAAAATAGAGCATGTTCTTCCCTTTTGGTTTTCTGCCTCCAGCTCTTTGCACATGTCATTATAATACTTGTTTTTGTCTTCTCGAGCTGTCTTTTGAAATCTTCTGTTTAGATACCTAACTTCATGTCTTCCTTTTACTTTGTTGTTGTTGTTGTTGGGTGCCTAGAGTCGGTATCCGACTCATAGCGACCCTCATAGGGTTTTCAAAGGCTGACTGTTTTGGGATTGCCTTGGGAGTGGATTGCCAGACCCTTCTCCCATTTTTGTGGTGCTGGGAATTGAACTCAGGTCCTCAGAGACTGCAGCGCAGCGCTCTACCAACTGAGCTAACTCCCAGTCCTCCTTTTACTTTAGCTGCTCAATATTCAAGGGCAAGGTCCAGTGTCTCTATTGACATGTAATTTGGTCTTTTCTTTTTTTCTTGCCTTTTTAATAACCTTTTGCTTTCTTCTTGAATGACATCTTTTATGTCATGCCACAACTCCTCTGGTTTCCTATCACTTGTATCTAATGCATTAAATCTATTCTTGAGGTGATCTCTGAACTCAGGTGGGATATGCTCAAGGTCATACCTTGGCTCTTGAAAACTTGTTCTAATTTTCTTCAGCTTCAGTTTGAACTTGCATATGAGAAGTTGATGGTCTGATCCACAGTTAGCACCTGGTCTTGTTTTGACATTTAATATAGAGCTTTTCCATCTTTTATTTCCATATATATAGTCAATTTGATTCCTGTATATTCATTCCAAAATGTGATGAGTATTTCAATAAGTGAAAACTCCTATAATTTGGTCAAACTTGAGACAGTCTTTGGCGATATGCTTCCTAATAGTTCTGTTTCACGAGTCCTGTCCTTTTTCATGGTGTGATGTAAGAGAAGGCATTTGGATTGTAGAATGTCTTGAGATTTTTCTCTGAAATTATGGCCAAAAACAATCTATGAAGGTGGACATTTGCTTTATAGGTGGGGGGTGTGGATGAGCTTCTGAGGATCTGTGACCTTTGTTCCTTTCACCACACACATTCCTAAGATGGGTTAAGAAAACATTTTCTAGATGTTGATATATCTATATCGATAGATAGATAGATAGATAGATAGATAGATAGATATAGATATATCTACAAGAGAGAAATAAATTTAATAGTGGGTCTTTTTTGGTGTTGGAGATTAAACTCAAGACCTCACAGATGCGAAACACATACTGCAATACTGAGTTACTGAGTCCCCGTAGAGGTTTTTAATTAACCTTTCTTAACATCTTGCTGACTTTGACTGTTATTTGTTGTATTAGCCAATTTGTAATGTTAGTTTAAGGGCATTCACTTGTGCTTTGGTCCTGATTTTATTCATAGTACATTGGCAAACATAGAAAAAGAAATGGAAATCCACCAAAATGTTAATTTTGGTTAGTGGTAAGTCAGGCAGGTATAGATAAATATCTATATGTCTATATATCTCAATTTTCAATAATGAACATTCTCTTATTTTATAATGAGAAAAATCATGACACGTAAGGTCCCATTTAAGCATACTGAACTAAGAAGCTGGGATTTAGCTTAGTTGGTAGAGCGCCGCTCTGCAGTCTCTGAGGTCCCAAGTTCAATTCCCAGCACTGGAAAAATGGGAGAAGGACGTGGCAATCCACTCCCACGGCAATCCCAAAACAGTCAGCCATTGAAAACCCTATGAGGGTCGCTATGAGTAGGACACAACTCCACGGCACCTAACAACAACAACAACATATTCCATCTGGTAATGCCCATGTGTATAATCACCATTTATGTTGTTGAAAAAATGTATTTGCAATGAAAAGGTCATTGGTCTGACAAAATGCTATCATGCGGTCTCCCACATCATTTCTGTCACCAAGACCATATTTTCCAACTACTGAACCTTCTTCCTTGTTTCCAACCTTTGCATTCCAGTCACCAGTAATCATCAGTACATCCTGATTGCATGTTTGATCTATTTCAGATTGCAGAAGCTGGTAGAAATCTTCCTTTTGTTCATTTGTGGCCTTAGTGGTGGGTGCATAAATTTGAATAATAGTCATATTAACTGGCCTTCCTTGTAGACGTATGTATACTATTCTATCACTGACAACATTGTATTTCAGGACAGATCTTGAGATGTCTTTTTTGATGATGAATGCAACCCCATTTCTCCTTAGTTTGTCATTCCCAGCATAGTAGACCATATGATTATGTGACTCAAAGTGGCCCATGCTGGTCCATTTTAGCTCACTGATGCCTGGAATGTCAATGTTTATGCACTCCATTTCTCTTTTAATGATTTCTAATTTTCCTAAATTCATACTTCGTACATTCCATGTTCCAGTTATTAATGGATATTTACAGTTGTTTCTCCTCATTTGGAGTCATGCCAATCAGCAGGTGGAGGTCCCTGAGGCTTTACTCCATTTCTGTCATCAAGGTAGACTCTACTTTGTGGAGGCAACTCTTCCCCAGTACTCTTTTGAGTGCCTTCCAACATGGGGGGCTCATTTTCTGGCACTGTATCTGACAGTGTTTCTTTGCTATCCATAGGGTTTTCAATGGCTAGTTGTCTCGGGAGCAGTTTGCCGGTGCCTACTCCCTAGTCTGTCTTAGTCTGGAAGCTCAGCTGAAACCTGTCCACCAGGAGTGACCCTGCTGGTGTCTGAGATACCAGTGGCATAGCTTTTAGCCTCATCACAACACACAAGCCCCAACAATGCAGCAAACTGACAGACATGTGGGGGTTTTGTTCCCATACAAAATCTTAATTTTTCTCTCCCCTACACCCAAGATAAGAACTGGTACATTGTTGGTAGTACACTCCTTTTCAAGACTTAACACTTTTGCTATATATGGATGTATTATTTTATGTAAAATTTGTTAATAAAAAAGTGGCACTATTTCCTTGTCCATCCCTCCATGGGGAGGCCATTTCTAAGTTTCCTGTGTGACAACTCATATCCCTTGCTTGTCTTCCTGAGTCCATGTGCCAGGATTTCCCTAAGGATTTCAGCAGGAAGCCTAATTATTGCATTGAAGGTATATGAATTACAGCTTTAATATATATGAGCTAGTTGTTTACCACATGTAATACTATTTTCTAAAGTTGTTTTCAACACTTGAGTTGTCAAGAGTTTTATACTATATATACTTCAAGACTAAAGATGTTGAATTAAATTTTTTCAACTTATTTAGATAGTGTTTTCAGTTTGCTCATTGATTACACTGATTTCCTCTCTGTGATTTGCCTATTCAACAGAGCAGAGAGCCCAGACACTCACTAAGTGTCCATTAGAGTGTGGTATGTGACATAGGCTGGTTTAGAAAAAGGCAAAGGAAAGGATGGACTGAGTAACAAGTCATAGGCTAATTGGCTACATAGGTATGAAGAATTACAAGTCTGTGCCCTCATTTCTTGCTGAATTTCTTCTCCTTTTGTTATGAATATGTAGGATTCCTCTCTTTTGTGACTAATGCTTTATGGAATATGTGTGCAGCAAATTCCTTTTTCCAACCCATGATTGTCTTCCCTTCACTTTTTTACATCTGTTTCATGCAAACATTTTGAAGAAGTCAAAGTCTACAATGTTTTATTTACATTTTGTGTGTTTTGTGCCTGGTTTAAGAAGTCAGTCTCTACTCTGATATCATACACATAATTTTCCTTTAAATTTTTTGAAACTTCCTTTTCACAATTAATCCCTTAGGAATCATTTTTCTATATTATTTTTATACCTAGGTAACATGTTTCCCATGACTTTTTGCTAAGTAGTCTGTCCTTTTCTCTGCCTATTTCCAAACCAGCCCATACCATATGTCACATTGTAATAAACACTTTGACTCTAGTTCTCCTCTATTTTCCATTTGTCAGTCTCTAAGCCAATGTTTGAATTACCACAGCAAATTATCTTTATACCTGATGAAACAGAAGGATCTAGTCTTAGTCTTCTACAGGAGGATATTCAGTTCTCCCATCATCATTTGTGCCATCATCCCATCATCTAAGAGGGTGTCTTTTCTCCTACTTATAATTTTGGCACTTTTGTTGAACAACAGGTGGCTATAGCTGCACTGGTTTATTTATAGATCCTCTATTCTGTTCCATTGGTCTCTTTGTTTGCTATTGTGCCAGTACCAAGCAGTTTTTTTCTGTGGCTCTGTAGTATAATTTGAAATCAGGAATTGTGATACCCCCTGATTTGTTGATACCCTGTTTCTGCTCAGGATTGCTTTAGCAATTCAGGGTCTTTTCTGCATCTATATGAATTTTAGCATTGCTTTCTCTATTGCTGTGAAGAATGTCATTGGCATTTTTATCAGGATTGCAGTAAATCTGTATATTGCTTTTGGTGATGTAGCCATTTCCACAATATTAATTCTTCTAATCCATGAACATGGGGGATCTTTCCACTTTCTAGTGTCTTTTTTCCATTTCTTTCTTTAGAGTTGTAGAATTTTCATTGTAGAGGACTTTCAATTCCTTGGTTAGGTTTATTCCCAGGTATTTTATTTGTTTTCATATTATTGTGAATGGATTGTTTTCCTGGTTTCTTTCTCCACCTGGTTATTATTGGTGTAAAGAAAAGCTATTGATTTTTATATGTTAATTTTGCATCCTGCTATTATGCTGAAAGTGTTTATCAGCTCTAAGAGATTTCTGGTGGAGTCTTTAGGGTCTGTTAAGTGTATGATCATATCATCTGCAAATA
Source organism: Pedetes capensis (assembly GCA_007922755.1). Classification (NCBI taxonomy): domain Eukaryota; kingdom Metazoa; phylum Chordata; class Mammalia; order Rodentia; family Pedetidae; genus Pedetes; species Pedetes capensis. Next base: position 4,930 of record VMDO01025232.1, on the reverse strand, counting down.
AAGATAATCTGACTTCTTTGTTTCCTATTCAGGTCACTTTTATTCCTATCCCTTGTCTTATGGTGTGGCTTATACTTAAAGTACTATATTAAATAGCAGTGGAGAAGGTGGATACCCTTGTCTTGTTCTTGCTTCTAGGGGAAAAGGTTTAAGTTTTTCCCCATTTAGTACAGTGTTGGCTGTAGGTTTTCATGTTTGCCTTTATTATGCTCAAGTATATTCCTTCAATTCCTAATTTCTTCAAGGCTTCTATCAAAAAAGGATATTGAACTTTGTTGAAGGCCTTTTGTGCAGCTATTGATAAGATACTGTGATTTCTGTTTCTTTTTATATGCCATATTACATTTGATGCCTTGCAAATGTTGAACCAGTCTTGCATAACTGGAATGAAACTAATCTGATCATAGTGTATGACCTTTTTAATGTGTTGTTGAAGTCAATTTGCAAGTATTTTATTAAAGATTTTTGCATCTATATTCGTCATCAGCCTGCAGTCATAGTACTGTGGCATCTGATCCCATCAGATCTTGGAAGCTAAGCAACATCAGGCCTAGTTAGTACTTGGATGGGACACTGCCTGGGAACACCAGAAACTGTAGGCTTTGGAGAAGGACCTGGCAACCCCCTCTCAAAAATCAATCTGCCATTGAAAACCCTTTGAATAGCAGAGAAGCATTGACAATAGTGTTTCACCTGTTGTATGTAGGGTTGCTGTGAGTCGGACACTGACTTGACAGCACCTAACAACAACAACTATATATATACTTTGGAAAATGGGAATACCAGAACACCTAATTGTGCTCATGAGAAATCTGTACATGAACCAGGAGGCAGTTGTTTGAATAGAACAAGGAAACACTGAGTGGTTTAAAGTTGAGAAAGGTGTGCATGAGGGCTGTATACTTTCACCCTATCTCTTCAATTTATATGCTCAGCAAATAATCCGAGAAGCTGGACTTTATGAGGAAGAACGCGGCATCAAGATTGGAGGAAGACTCATTAACAACCTGCGTTATGCAGATGACACCACTCTGCTTGCTGAAAATGAAGAAGATTTAAAACATTTACTGATGAAGATCAAAGATCATAGCCTTCAATATGGGTACGACTAGATATCAACAAAACAAAAATCCTTATGACTGGGGCAGCACGCAACTTCACAATCAATGGAGAAAAGATTGAGGTTGTCCAAGATTTTGCTTTGCTTGGCTCTATAATCAACACCCGTGGAAGCAGCAGTCAAGAAATCCAAAGACGCATTGCTCTAGGAAAAGCTGTGGCAAAAGATCTCTTTAGAGTATTGAAAAACAAAGATGTCACATTGAATACGAAGGTGCGTCTCACTCATGCCATGATATTTTCAGTGGCATCATATGGTTGTGAAAGCTGGACATTGAACAAGACTGAGAGAAAAAGAATTGATGCTTTTGAATTGTGGTGCTGGAGACGTCTATTGAATATACCATGTACTGCCAAAAGAACCAACAAATCTGTCCTAGAAGAAGTGCAACCAGAGTGCTCCTTGGAAGCAAAAATGGCCAAACTGAGTCTTACATATTTCAGACATGTAGTCAGAAGAGAACAATCCCTGGAGAAGGACATCATGTTTGGAAGAGTGGCAGGTCAACGCAAAAGAGGAAAACCCTCCACCAGATGGATTGACACAGTGTCTGCAACAATGGGCTTAAACATAAATAAGATTGTTTGCCTGGCACAGAATCGGCAAGTGTTTCGATCTGCTATACATAGGGTCGCTATGAGTTGGACTAGACTCGACAGCACCTAACAACATATATATATATGTATATATATACACATACATACACACATATATACTATATATACATGTAATTATATATAATATAAACAAATATAATGCATACTAAGTATATATACTCTATATATGTGCATATATTTGAGCCTAACAACAACAGATTCATCAGGGGAATTAGTCTGTAGTCCCCCCCCTTTTTTTTAGATTAAAGTAAATTTATTTTTTATTGTTAGATGACATGGATTCAGATCTGACTCATAGTGAGTCTCATAGAGTTTTCAATGGCTGATTGTTTCAGGATTGCTTTGGGAATGAATTGCCATGTTCTCCCATTTCTTTTTTTTTTTTTATTGGACATTTTTAATGTACACCTTAATGTGATTCATTCTGACATGCTTTTCATTGTGGCATTTACATATATGCATTTTGATGTACATTATTCATATAGGTTCCCCCTTACCTTCTTGTATGCCTCCCCCACCCACCCTCCCCATCTAAGTCTTCTCTATCATTTACTTGGTAATATTTTTCTATATGTACTTGAGTCCCAGTTCTGTTTAAGATAGAAATTTTTCCTGTAGCGAACTTTGTTATTATCTTGTCAGAACAATTGCATGCATTTTCTAGACCATTTATATTGACACCATTCTTAGCTTTGCTTTTTTATTTTTTCCATTTTACTTTGATCCAACCTTTGAATAGGATGTTTCCTCCTTATAATTTTGATTCAACTCCCACATATGAGTGAGAACATGTGGTGTTTCTCTTTCTGAGCTTGGGTTCGTTCACTTAAAATAATTTTCTATAATTCCATCCATTTTGCTGCTAATGACCTTATTTCATTTTTCCTGATTGCTGAGTAGTATTCCATCATGTATATGTACCATAGTTTTTTTATCCATTCTTCTGTTGAAGGGCACTTTGGTTGATTTGTAGTTCCCCTTTTTTCATGTATCCTTATCTGCTTTTGCTATACAGAGTAATACTGGCTTCATAGAATGAAAGTGGTAGTGTTCCTTCCATTTGTATTTTATGGAATAGTTTAAGGAGCATTGGTGTTCACTCTTCTTTAAAGGTCTTCAGAATTCCAGAGGGAATCCATCTGGTCCTGGGCATTTCTTTGTTGGGAGATTATCACTGCTTCAATCTCACTGCTCATTATAGGTCACTTTAAATTGTTTACATCCTCTTGACTTAATTTTGGCATGTTATTGTGCTTGCAAGTATCCCTCATGTGGAGAATATAAGCAACAAATCAGGGTTGAACTCAGGAATATTCAATGCCAACCGATTGGTGCAAAAAAATGAACAATAATCCACAATTATCTACCTGGAAGAGTTAAAAAAATATATGGTGCTCTCCTCCTCTAAACCTTTCAATCTACTTCTTAGGTTGGACATGTAGTGTACGGGGTTTGGCCTGCCATGCTGGCAGGATGACTGAACATGGAATTCTGAGGAAAGAGATCTAGACTACCTAAGTAGATGTGAGAGTTTACTAAGCAGTAGCTATAGTCACTATGGAGTTGCATGAGTCATTAGAAGAAATGAATAAGAACAGGAAGATAAGACTAGAGAGAAAAGCATTGTGGTTATGTATATCTAAGAGTTTGCCAGAGCGACAAAGCCCATTAGAGGAGGTGGTGAAAATGCACTTTGAAAATTGGACACTACAGGCGAAAATTCACTGGGCTTATTTTGGTAGGACCTAAATCCAATGACCCTTATGATTTACAGTATTCCAATGCCAGTGTAGATACCTCTTACCTTGTGGGCTCTGGAGTCACTCTGTGTTTGATCAAAGGGAACAGTTCAAATTTCTAGGCTAGTACTTCTACTAAAAACCACTCTGCATTGAAGTACTTTGTCAAAGACTCCAAAATGCTCTTTTCCTCATCATGAATAATAAGATAAGTATGAGTTTGGCATCCCTGTGAAATGGTAAGGCTAGCAGAAACTCTAGGCCAAGGAATTTGAACTTTAATTATGAAATGATCCAAGCCTACATGTTTGTGTGGTAGTGCTAAAGGGGAGGATGAACTCCTCTGATTTGTAGAGTGTTCACTTCTTAGACATCAGTCTCCAGGGTGAATGCTGTTTACTCTCATTGATCATCAGAGATTTTCCTCCAAACTACAGGGCATCTCTAGATTTTATAAACTCAGATGTAGAGACAGCTGACCACTGGAGTCAAAACTGTTGGATAGGAAAGATCATACCACACAGTGACTACACTAAACTTCTGGATTCCTTTTCCCCTTTCATGCTGAAGGAGCCATGAGAGAAGAAAATCTGTCTTCTAACACGGATTTCATCCTCCTGGGCATTACTGGTCAGCAGGAACAGGAAGATTTCCTCTTCATCCTCTTCCTGTTCATTTACTCCATCACAGTGGTTGGAAACATGCTCATTATCCTAGCCATTTGCTCTAACATTCGCCTTCACAAGCCCATGTATTTCTTCCTTGCCAATCTCTCCCTTGTTGACATCTTCTTCTCTTCTGTAACCATCCCTAAGATGCTGGTCAATCACCTCCTGGGTAGCAAAGCCATATCTTTTGGGGGGTGCCTGACACAGATGTATTTCATGATTGCTTTGGCTAACACAGACAGCTATATATTGGCTGCAATGGCATATGATCGAGCCGTGGCCATCGGCCGCCCCCTTCATTACACAACTATTATGAGCCCACGGTGTTGTGTGCTGCTGGTTGTTGGATCTTGGCTGGTTGGAAATCTCAATGCCTTCCCCCACACTCTACTCACAGCAAGGCTGTCCTTCTGTGGCAACAAGGATGTGGCCAACTTCTACTGTGACATCACTCCTCTGCTCCAGTTGTCCTGTTCTGACATCCACTTTAATGTGAAGATGATGTACCTAGGGGTTGGTGTTTTCTCTGTGCCATTGCTATGCATCATTCTCTCTTATGTTCGAGTCTTTTCCACGGTCTTGCGGGGTCCATCCACTAAAAGCTTCCACAGAGCCTTCTCCACCTGTGGATCTCACCTCACGGTGGTTTCTTTGTATTATGGGACAGTCATGGGCATGTATTTCCGACCCTTGACCAGTTATAGCCTGAAGGATGCCCTGGTAACAGTGATGTACACAGCAGTGACCCCAATGTTAAATCCTTTCATCTACAGTCTGAGAAATCGG
>VMDO01025231.1:17936-28751 GCA_007922755.1 Pedetes capensis | reverse complement strand
GCACCTTCGTCTTCAATGTGACATCTTTGCTTTTCAATACTCTAAAGAGGTCTTTTGCCACAGCTTTTCCTAGAGCAATGCGTCTTTGGATTTCTTGACTGCTGCTTCCACGGGTGTTGATTATAGAGCCAAGCAAAGTAAAATCTTGGACAACCTCAATCTTTTCTCCATTTATTGTGAAGTTGCGTGCTGACCCAGTCGTAAGGATTTTTGTTTTGTTGATATTTAGTCGTAACCCATATTGAAGGCTATGATCTTTGATCTTCATCAGTAAATGTTTTAAATCCTCTTCAAATTATGGATAACACTTCGGAAAATGGGAATACTTCATGATTAGGATGCAATAAAGAGCTTAACATATGTTTTCTTCTAAAAGACTTACAGTTCTAAGTTTTACATTTAGGTCTATGATTCCTTTCAGCTAATTTTTGTATATTATGTGAAGTATGAATCGAAGTTTGCTTTGTCAGTGTTATATATTTTTCTGTATTTCAATGTTCAGTAGTTCCAGCACAACTTTTAAATTGTATCTCCATATTTAAAAGCAGAGGAAAGGTTGTACTTTCTTTTCTGCATGGCCTATTTAACGTTTGTCAAAAATTAGTTGTTTATGTAAGTATAGGTTTACTCCTGAACTCTCTGTTATGTTCTATTAATTTATTTGTCCATCTTTCTGTCCATACTATATTGTCTTTATCACTTTTTATCCTTTTAATGTATGTGGAGTCAACAGTGATGACCTCCTTTTCATTCCTGATGTTGGTAGTTTGTGGTTTCTCTTTCTGTCCTGGCCAATGTGGTTAGAGGATTAGCAATTTTGTTGATTTTTCTCAAAGAAACATCTTTTGGGGTTGTTCTTTTTCATTTCATAATCCTCTATGACTTCCTTTTTCCTGCTTATTTTGGTTTTAATTAGATTATCTTTTCTTAGTTTCTGATGGTGAAATATGAGGTCATTTATTCAAGATGTTTTCCTTTTCTACTGTAGGTGTTTAATGCTGTGATTTTTCTCTTGAGTTCTACTTTAGTAGCATCCCACAAATTTTAATATCTTTTATTTTCATCTTTATTCAATTCAAAATACAGTGGTACTTTGGCTCTTGAACTACTCAATGCTTGAACATTTTGGTGTGCAACCAATATTTTTGAGAGACTTCTGGTTTGGTGTTCAACCACTTGCTCAGCATTCAACCACTGTGCTAAAACCTGTATGGGATGCCACACCTACCTGTGACACTTCTGGGTAAAACAAAAGAGAAAGTGTCACTTTTGAGCATTGATTTAAAGTGATAAAGAGCTGTCCTGGTGCTGTGTTCATATATTGTCTTTACTTATTTTATGTGTGTGTGTGTGTGTGTGTGTGTGTGTGTGTGTGTGTGATCATGGCACCCAAGAAACTTTCTAGCACTAAAAGTGAAAGATGAAGAAAATAGTAAGAACAGCAATTGAATTTAAAAATGAACTTATTGTCATGTATGTGAATGGTATACATGGATCTAAATTAGCCATGCAGTATGGTGCTGGAATCGTTAGATACATTTACATTATTTCTTATAGGAAAAAAGTACTTGGCGTTTGAGCTGATCAATACTCAATCAACATTCCAGATGGATTGTGGTTGATTGCCAATGTACAATGTTCTTTGTAATTTTCTGCTTCAGTTTCTTATTTGATTTGTAAGGTATTTACAGGTATGATATTTAATTTTCCAGCATTTGGTGATTTTTCAGGGATCTTTCCATTTTTGATTTCTAATTTAATTCAGGTGTGGTCAGGGAATACACTTTGTATGACTCAGATATTTTTAAATTAATTGAAACTTGTTTTATGGCCTGAAATATAGTCTATCTAGGTACAAGGTCTCTTGTATTTGAGAAGAATGTGTATTTTTCTGGTGTTGGATTGTTGTTGTTGTTGTTAGGTGCCGTTGAGTCATGTCCAACTCATAGTGACCTTCATAGGGTTTTCAATGGCAGATTGTTTCAGGATTGCCTTGGGAGTGGGTTGCCATGTCCTTCTCCCATTTTGGGGATCCTGGGAATCTAACTCGGGACCTCAGAGACTGCAGAGCGGTGCTCTACCAAGTGAGCTAAATCCCAGCCCAGTGTTGGATTGAGTGTCCTCAAAATGTCACTTAGATTAAGTTAATCATGGTGTCAAAGTCCATCATATTCTGACTGATTTTCTGTTCTGTTAAATAATGACAGGAGCATTAAAATCTCTGGCTATAATTATGGATGTATTCATTTTTCCTATGTCAGTTTTTACTCTGTATATTTTAAAAGTCTGTTATTAGGTGAATAAACTTTTAGGATTGTTGGATCATCTTTTGAGTAGAAACTTTATCATTATGGAATGAATTTCTCTATCCCTGATATTATGTTTTGCTCTAAAATGTACTGTATCAGATATTAATATAGACACTTCAGCTTAATTTTATTTAGTGTTAGTGTGGTGTATATTTTTCTCCTTATTTGTTTGTTTGTTCATTATGGTACTGGGGGAGTTGAACATAGGGCCTTGTGGTTGCCAGGCAAGTGCTCTACCACTGGGATACACCCCAAACTCCTTTTTAATTTTAAAAAATTTTGGGGAAGAGGACATGCTAAATTGTGCAGGCTGTCTCTGGCCTTGAACTCTTGATCCTCCTGCCTCAGTCTCCGGAGTTGCTAGGGTTACAGGCATGTGCCATGACACCAGGCCCATTCCTTTATTTTTAAACTATTTGTGTCTTAATATTTAAGTATGGTTCCAGTAGGTAATATATAGTTGAGTCTTGCTTTTTAATCCAGTGTGAAAATTTCAGCCTTTGAATTGGATTGTTTAGACCAGTTATATTTAACATGTGTGATTATGTACTTTGATATGGTTATGCTTAAGCCTATAATGTTACTGTTTGTCTATTTCATATATTTGCTTCTTTTTCTTTTTTTCTTTGATATTTTATATATTTTATGATTTCATTTTATCTTGTTGGTATATGAGCTATAATTCTTCATTTTGTTTTTTGTTTATTTTATTTTATATTTGTTGTATTGGATTGAACCCAGGGCCTTGCGCTTGCATGCGTTGCAAGTGCTGTACCACTGAGCTGTACCTCCAGCCCATTTTTTAGTTTTTGAGACAGGGTCTCGCTAAATTACACAGACTACCTCTGGTCTCGAACTTGTAATCCTCCTGCCTCTGCCCCCCGAGTTGCTGGTATTACAGGCGTGCACCACTGCACCTGGCTCCTTCATTTTGATTTTGACATTTTTTGCAGTCAAATGTCTGCTTATGATGAATATTTTTAATTTTTTAAATGTTTGAATGTTTTGTTTTACTTCTGTTTTTCAAAAACAGTTAAAATTGGTATTGAATTCCAGGTTGCTATTTTCTTTTTACCTCTCATTACTTCAAAGATGGCTGATTCAGGGTAGTTGGCTTTAATTATTCTAGGCTATTTGTAAGTATATCTCTTTGCAGTATAAAAACCTTACAATAGTATACTACATTTGTCTCTACTGACTTTTAAAAATGTTTATCTTTGTGATAAACTCTATTGCTATTTTTACTAATTATCTTTTTTGGACAGCTTTATTAACATATAATTCACATATCATGTAATTCAACCATTTAAAGTATAAAATGCAGTGGCATTTTTACAATATTTAGTTAGACAACCATCACAATAACCTTTTGGAAATTTTTGTTATTCCAAAAGACACTCCATACCCATTGTCACTTACTCCCTATTTCTCCTTCCCCAAACACTTGGAAAACACTCATCTACTTTCTGTCTTATAGATTATTTATCCTGGACCTTTCACAGAAATGGCTCATACAGATGTAGTCTTTTGTACCTGGCTTCTTTCACTTTTACTTAACATATAGTTTTCAGGATTCATGCATGCTGTAACATTTATCATTGCTTCATTTCTTTTTATTGCCAAATACTATTCTATCCTTTGGGAGTGCAGTTTTTAGTTTTTATCCATTCAGTTGTTGATAAACTTTTGGTTTGTTTCTACTTGCTGATGATTTTGAATAATGCTTCTATGAACATTCTTGGACAAATTTTTGTGTAGATATATATTTTCAGTTCTGTTGGGTCTAGGAATGAAATTGCTGGATCATATAGAAACTCTATGTTTAATATTTTGAGGAACTGCCAGATTATTTCCTCAGGTGCTGCACCATTTTACATTTGTAGTAGCAGTATGTGAGGCTTCCAATTTCTCCACATACTAACCAACACTTATTGTTATTTGTCATTTTAATTATAGCTATCCTAGTGGTTATAAAGTATTATCTTATTGTGGATTTGAATATTGTTTTCCTAGTGGCTTATGGTGTCAGATGTCTTTTAATATGCTTATTGGTCATTTGTATATTTTCTTAGGAAAATGTCTATTCAGATATTTTCTCATTTTAAAATGGGCTTATTTGTCTCTTTATTATTGGGTTTTAAAGTTCATTATATATTCTGGATACATTTCTTATCAGATGTATGATTTGCAAATATTTTCTCCCAGTCTGGGTTATTGTCAATTATATTTTAAAGAGATTTATATGACAAAATGATTTTTGTGTTTACTCATATTATTACCATTATTTGTGTCCTTCATTCATTGCATAGATCTATATTCTCATTTGATATAATTTCCCTTCTGTCAGATGGACTTCTTTTTGAACATTTTGTGCAGTCAAATGTCTGCTTATGATGAATATTTTTAATTTTTTAAATGTTTGAATGTTTTGTTTTACTTCTGTTTTTCAAAACCAGTTAAAATTGGTATTGAATTCCAGATTGCTATTTTCTTTTTACCTCTCATTACTTCAAAGATGTTGATCTTCTGTGTTTTTGTTTGTATTGTTTCTGATGAGAAATCTGTTATCATCCTATCCTTGTTCCTCTCTAGGCCACATGTCTTTTTTTCATCCAGTGGCTTTAAAATTTCTCTTTATGACTTTGTTTTAATAAATTTGATTACATGTTTCTTTGTGCTTTTTTCTGTTTCCTATGCTGTGGCTTATAGGGACTGTTGAGTCTGTAGGTTTATAATTTTATCAAATTTGGAAATTTCTAGCCTTTATTTTTCAGTTTTTCCTGTCCTCTTTCCTTTAGGAAAAGTTAGTATTTTAGTCCACTGGAAATTTTTTAAGTCCATTTGAAACTTTCTGGCAGTTAACTAATATTCTTTTAATTTGTATTCTTATTTTCTCTCATTATTTCATTTTTGTTCGTATTTGTTTTTGCCACATCAGTATTCTTTATTCTACAATGTCAAGTTTTCTATTAATCCCATCCAGTCTCTCTCTCTCTCTCTCTTTCTTTCCTGTGTTTTATACATTGTATGTTTTGTCTCTAGAATTTTGGTTGGGGTTTTCTTCATACTTCTTATATCTGTCCTTAACTTTTTGAACATTTGAAATAGGGTTGTAATAACTGCTTTGGTGTGCTTGTGAAGATATTAACTGTCAGTTTTAGGTCTATTCCAATTCACTGATTGTTTTCCATCATTGTGAGTCATATTTTCCTTTCTTTTATGGCCAATACTCATTGATTGGATACGAAACTATCTGAATTTTACCTTGTTGGATCCTGGTATTTTTATTTTCCTATAAATAATCTTGGGCTGGGATTTAGCTCAGTTGGTAGAGCGCTGCACTGCAGTCTCTGAGGTCTGGAGTTCAATTCCCAGCACCGCAAAAATGGAAGAAGGACCTGGCAATCCACTCCCAAGGCAATCCTGAAACAGTCAGCCATTGAAAACCCTATGAGGTTTGCTATGAGTCGGATACCGACTTGACAGCACCTAACAACAACAACAACATAAATAATCTCAAGCTTTGTTCTGAGTTACAGTTAATTACTTAGAAACAATTTGCTTTTTTATGTCTTGGTATTAAAATTTGTTAGGCATGATCAGGACAGTGTTGAATCTAGGGCTAATGCTCCATTACTGAGGCAAGATGCTTCTGAGAATTCCACCCAATATCCCATGAATTTTGAGCTTTTCCAGTCTTGCTAATGAGAATAGAAACTACTTCTCAACCCTGAGTGATCACGAGGTACCATTCCTTACCATCCATTCATTGGATATTTCTCTGGTCCCTAATAGTTTTCGCAGATGTATTCTCTGATCAGCTTTTTGTTGACTACTCAAAGAAAATACTTTGCAGATTTCTGGAGTTTTCTGTCTTTTTGTTTTTCTCCTCTCTGATACTCCGTTTTGTGAGCTCTAACTTCTTTGAACTCAGATTCACTGATCTATCTTTTCAACTCAGTAAGTTCCCTGGGTTCCACCTAGCTTTCCTCTGCATGGTGGTTTGGATACTCCTGACGCAGGAATCCAGTATGACTATAGAGCCCACTTGTCCTTTCCTTCTCAGCTATTATTGTCCTTTGTTGCCCAGTGTGTAGTTCTTTGTATGTTGTTCTTATTAGGTGCCGTCAAGTTGGTGTCTGACTCATAGTGACCCTATGTACAACAGGTGAAACACTAATGTCAGTGCATCTCGGCTATTCATAAGGTTTCCAATGGCTGATTGTTTTTTGGGAGTGGGTTGCCGGGGTCCTTCTCCCAAGCCTACAGCATGTGGTGTTCCCAGGCGGTCTCCCATCCAAGTACTAACCAGGCCCAACCCTGCTTAGCTTCTGAGATCTAAGGGAATTGGATGCCACAGTGGTACCACTGAAGGCAGTTCTTTGTATATGTTGTCATTATTTTTTGATTGTTTAGACAGCCAATTGTATCTAGTGAAGCAGAAAATTTAAATGTCTATACCACTTCAGGGAATACAACATATATATGTATTCTCTTTCTGTGTAGGTGATAAATATATATTTCAACACAGTTTAATTTTATTGGCTATATAAGAGAGAATTACATGTAAAAGTAGATTTAATAACTCAGTTGACAAGTACTATATTGTTGGATATTTACATTGTTTCTGAATTTTTTCTGTCATACATGTAGTGCATAAGACATTATTGTAGCAAAATCTTTACCTTCAATATTCTTTCTAGTATGTGATAGAGTTACATAGCCTTGGATTCAGCATACTTTTTAGGATCTTGATGCAGATCATATGCATATCTATCATGCATTCAGAAAGGTTACAATTGTGTCTATACCAGAAATATTTTTAAGTGGCTGTTTTCTTACACTATGTACAAGCCCATCAGAAAGCTATCTTCCAAGCATAACTTTCTTATATTGAAGTATAGTTTTAAAATCATTGTTTTTTGACTCAAGCACTCAGAATTGATTTTGGTGTCTTTTCCTAGAGGTGCTTGAGTTTGATGGTACTTTAACTCTTAAACAATGGAAGTTGTTTCTGTCAACAGAATCCTGTGTTGTTGAAAAACTGTTATTCTGGGGTGAATCACCATTCTTACACAGCCACAGACTTCTATATTTGACTAGCTATTTCAACACTTTGTCCCCACCCCCAATTGGCCTCTCTTCTTCTCTCTTTCCCTTCCCTTCACCTCTACCAATATTAGTTCCTTCTATTTTAGGTCCTTGGGGCACTACTTCTGATATTAGAAACATGCACATACTCTTAGAAGGAAACATCTTCCACCAAGCTTCCATCAGCTGTGGTTGCAAAAGAAGAGCCTGTCTAAAGCTTAGATATAGAGGTCATTATTCTCCTTGCCTTGAAAACCATGGACCAAAATTATCTCAGTTTAGCTTAGTCACTCTCTTTGTAAACATTCCACAACAGAAATGTATCTACTGTATTCTTTAGGTAGGATACTTCCTCTCTTAGGTGGAAATCCTAATGCAATCCGCCTTTGTGCTGCTCTGGGTCCTGGTGCAAATAATTAAAGGTTTAGACATTGTGACCTTGGGCTATGGAAAGAAACAGGGCAATATTAAGTCTACCTTTTACTCAAAGAGGAACTCTTCTAATTTTCCTACTTTTCAAGAAGATTTTCTCAGTCCTTTTTCTTGACTTCCATTCCTTCGTTTCTCCTTAAAATGTAGTTCCATCTCTTCTTGCTCTCTCCCTTCATGACTGATCACACTCACATAAGTTCATTCTTCTCTAACTCAGAGGTCTATGGTGCTGGCCCATTCCTGATCTAATACTTCTAAAGTAGAAGACCCTCCCCCCCAACTCTGTTTTTAAAGCATATTAATACAAACTAGCTGGATCCTGAGACTATATACTATATATTTGGCTAGCACACCCTTTACCCTCATAGGGACCACTGACCTGGGATTATTCCATAAATTTTGTTTTACTATTCTCAATTATTTTAATGAATTTCAGAACAGCATATCTTCCCATCAGGAACATTTACTTTATTATTTATTTATTTTTTGACCTAGTTGGGGTTTGAACCCAGAGCCTTGTGCATGCTAGGCAAGCATTCCACCACTGAGCTGCATCCCAGACCCTTTTTTATATTTTGTTTTGGGACAAGGCATTACTAAGTTACACTGGCTGCCCCTGGCCTGAAACTTGTGGTCCTCTTGCCTCAGCCTTCTGAGTCACCGGGATTACAGGTATGCGCCATGGTGCCTAGCTGCATCAGGAACATGTCTGAAATGGAAACTGTATGCCTGTCTGTCCAGTTTTGGAATCAAGACAATGATTTTATATAATTTTGGGGGTGTTTTTCTAGTTTATAGAGTATGGGGCTCTGAACAGATAAGCTATATGTAAAATAATGCATATTTGGTACTTGTGCTTTCCTTCTATGAGCATCTGCAAAGCCGGGTGCTGAGTCCCTTTTGTTGAATGGATCAGCTTTGTGTTGTACAGAAAGAACAGTTGCCTTTTCAGCCAAATGTGAGAAAAAGGTGCAATTGAAATGCTGGAGGCATACATGAAAGATTGATCTTATATGTGGAAAAGTAAAGGGTTAAAAAATGAAGTGTATTGTCTTCTGTGACTATATTGAAGCAAGATCTGAGGCCTGGCACTCTGAGGAAGAGGAAAGTTTCTATAGTCACAAGTAGAGATGGTATTTTAAAATAAAACCTGAGAAATGTATTGATTTATCAAGTGCTTTTCTAATTTCTGTGTTGTTTGTGAGGCAAATGGACTCTGGTCACAGCTCCTTCCATCCTTCTGGCCATTTGCCTCAGCAGTGTTCCCCAGGGCAGTAATAAGTTTCACATGATAAAAGGTTCCAAAGACAGCTGGGCGTGGTAGCAAAAGCCTGTGATCCCAGCAGCTCCGGAGGCAGAGAAAAGTGAATCACAAGTTCGAGACCAGAGGCTGCCTGCGTAACTTACGTAATTCAAACAGGGTTTGAAACCTTGTTTCAAACAGTAAAAAAATGGGCTGAGGGTGCAGCTCAGTGGTCCAGCACTTGCAGATGATGCAAATGTGAGGCCCTGGGTTCAATCCCCAGTATCACAAAAAAAAAAAAAAAAAAAAAAAAAAAAGGTTCACATGACCATTCATTTACTTCCCTGTTTTTCTCTTTCCCTTTCCTTTTTGGTTCCTTAATTGTGAAATTGTGATTTTTTTAAAATTAACTTTAGAAATAAGATATTGTTAATTGGCTCTTTTCTCAAAAGGTGAAAAATTCTCTTTTTCTTTGTTGCTTTTTGGTTTTTATCTCAGCTCATTAGTTATATGTAATTTAATTATATAGCCTTTTTTTCAATAGGTTATATCTGCATTTTTTGGTTACCATTATTATCACAGGTATTCTGTGTTTACATGGATTGATAGGCTGTTCATGCCAAAGCTCTCCTGAGCACATTACTATGACTTGTCATATGAGTAGTTGAATGATGAAATTGAGTGGATTTTTTAGGGTGCATTAGTCATTTTTCATCATTGTGACAAAATAATTGAGGAAAACAACTTTGGGGACGAAAGATTTATTTTGGCTCATGGTTTCAGAGGTTTCAGTCCATGGTTACCTGGCTCCATTGCTATGGCCCTATGATGAAGCAGAACATCAAGGTGTGGGTTGGTGTGGAAAAGCACAGCTGCTCACATCATGATGGCCAGAAGAAAGAAAGCCAATAAAGGAAAAGGTTGAGGACAAAATACATCCTTCAAAGTTATGCTCCCAGCAACCTATTTCCTCCAACCAGGCCCTACCTTTCTCAGTTTCCACCACCTGCTAATAGCCCATTTACTTATGAACCTTTCAATGGATTAATCTATTCCTTAGATCAGAATTCTCATGCTCTAATCACTTCCCCAAACCCAGGATTGGAGGAAGACTCATTAACAACCTGTGTTATGCAGATGACACAACTTTGCTTGCTGGAAGTAAAGAGGATTTAAAACATTTACTGATGAAGATCAAAGATCATAGCCTTCAATATGGGTTTCCACTAAACATCAACAAAACAAAAATCCTTATGACTGGGCCAGTATGCAACTTCATAATAAATGGAGAAAAGATTGAGATTGTCCAAGATTTTGCTTTGCTTGGCTCTATAATCAATACCTATGGAAGCAGCAGTCAAGAAATCAAAACACGCATTGCTCTAGGAAGAGCTGTGGCAAAAGATCTCTTTAGAGTATTGAAAAACAAAGATGTCACATTGAATATGAAGGTGTGTCTGACTCATGCCATAGTATTTTCAGTCACATCCAATGCCTGTGAAAACTGGACATTGAACAAGGGAGACAGGAAAAGAACCAACGCTTTTGAATTATGGTGCTGGAGATGTCTATTGAATATACTATGGACTGCCAAAAGAACCAACAGATCTATCCTAAAAGAAGTGCAACCAGGGTGTTCCTTGGAAGCAAGAATGGCCAGACTGCATCTTACATATTTTGTACATGTAGTCAGGAGAGATCAATCTCTGGAGAAAGACATCATGTTTGGGAGAGTGGCAG
>VMDO01025231.1:7781-17836 GCA_007922755.1 Pedetes capensis | reverse complement strand
ATCCTCCACATGTATGTCAGCTTGTCATTCTGTGGGGATTTATGTGTGGTTCTATTGCTAAAAGCTATTGTCACTGGTATTTCAGATACCAGCAGAGCGACCCATGGTGGACAGGTTTCAGCTGAGCTTCCAGACTAAGACAGACTAGGGAGAAGGATCCAGCAGCCCATTCCCAAAACAATTAACCATTGAAAACCCTATAAACAGCAGAGAAATACTGTCAAATGTAGTGCTGGAAAATGAATCCCCCAGGCTAGAAGACATTTAAGAAATGCCTGGGGAAGAGTTGCCTCTTCAAAGTAGAGTCAACCTTAGTGACAGGAATGGAGTAGAGTACCTGGGACTTCCATTTGCAGATGTGGCACAACTCAAAATGAGAAGAAACACAGTGGTTGTAACAATGGACTGGAACATACAAAAAGATCGTGTGCATGGCATAGTGTCTTATGTTGTACATAGGGTTGCTATGAGTTGGACCCGACTCGACAGCACCTAACAACAAAAAACCAATATTCCATTGTATGTTTAAATTACATTCTGTTCATGTGAGTTCATCTGTCATTGGACATCGAATTTCTTCCACTTCTTGGCTATTGTATATAATGTTGTATGAACCTTAGTATACAAGTAACTCTTTGAGATCTTGTTTTTGATTCTTTTCAAAATATATGCAGAAGTGAGATCATATGCCTGGATTATATGGCATTTCTATTTTTAGTTGTTTGAGGAGACTACATACTGTTTTCCATAATGACTGCACCATTTTATCATCCTGCCGTTTTAGCTTTGTTTTGCGTTTCCCTGATGATTGGTTATATGGAACATTGCTTCATATGTTTGCTGGCCACTTATATATTTTCTCTGAAGAAATATCTACTCAAGTCCTTAGTCCATTCTTTAATCAGATTATTTTTGGTTTTTGTTTGTTTCTGAAGCAGGAGTTAGGAAAGTTTACTTTCATTGTTACATAATTTTTGTTCCATTTGTTCTGCTCAAGTGTGTCAGTTATCTTATGTCAGATCTTTATTTTTTGTGTTCCATATCCACAATTTCTAATCACCCTGATTTATCTCAGTATTATAAACACATGTGTTTTTTTTCCCAAAGCCAGCCTTCCGTGGCATCAACTTGGCTTTCTGCAATAGCACTTCTACATTTTGTAGTTTAAATTTTTTAGCTTTACCAGTCATCATCTTTATATTTAAAAGAGATTTTTTTAAATCAAAGTTATAAATGTTTGTAATTTAAAGTGACAAATAGCTCTATGAGGCTTGCTAAGAAAAAGGAGTCCCTGTCCCTTCCTTACCGTTTTGGTTTCATCAGAGCTACCATTTTGAGTTGGCAATGCCTCATTTGAGATTTGCATTCCATCTCTTAAAATTTTTACTTCTTTAAAAATTTTTAAAAATTAGGTATCACATGTTTTGGAATACATACATACATTATAGAATTCTAATATTTATAAGTTGTAAATATTTATAGCTTTCCCATCTGAGAGGTGTACCATTATACCACTCCCAACCCGTACCTCATTGTGCCAATATATTAAGTCATGATTTGGACTTGGGCAGTGCTTGTTGATAATGTGATGATGACCTGGTTAAGGTCATTTAGACCTGAGCCATAAAAGATTCTATGAATCTTTTTCCCCTTCCAAAATTTTTTTTGTTCTCCTCTAAGTTAATCACTCTTTCAATGTTTGCTTAGTTTTCTGTGTGCTTATTACTCATTCAATACCAGACTCTCAGTTGCAGAAGTCTGCTCTCAATGCATACAGATGGAGAGTCTCTCAGGGCTAGCTGTCGAATCTCCTTACCTGTCATCTAGGGGTCTCGCTTCACAATTAGGACAGGAATTCCCTTTGATTATTCCTGTATTGGACTTATGTTTTCTATATCACGCGACTGCCTTTTCCTTATCGTCCAGTTTTACAAAAGAACATTCTTCAATAGAATATCAGGTTGTAAATTACTTTGTTCATCATTACTCTATTGTTTTCTAGATATCTGTGCTACTATTGAAAAGTTCAAGGACTTTTTGGTTCCTAATCTTTTGTTTGAGATTTCCCCTCCCCTTTTCAGACATCTTATAGGATTTTAAATTTAATTTTATATTTTTGTGGTGCTGGGGATTGAAGCAGGGTCTCACACATCCTACACAAACGCCCTAACTCTGAGCTATATCCCCCACCCTTATAGGATTTTTTAAAACCCCTGGAGTTAAAAAAAAAATTTCACAACAAAGGAAGATGTGATTAATGTGGGAAAATTAAAGTCAATTGAGGTGGGCAGGTACTCAGAGGACCCTTACCTTGTACAAACATCTGACCTTCCATTTTAAGGAATGATTTGAGGTGTTTGCCCCTCCCCCTCTTCCTTTACTCCTTCATTCTGGTGTTTCTCCTATGTGGCTCTTAGATCTTTTAAACTAGTTCTGTTTTCCTTCACTTTGTTTTTTGCTTTACAATTTTTGAAGCTTTCTTAGATTCATATTCCAGTCCGTTTAAATTTTGAATGATTACTTTTGAAGCATCCTGTTTTTGTTTTAGTGAGTACAGCATCTTTTTCTTGGTGTTACTATTATTAACCCTTAACCAGCATCATTAAATTTAGTACAGAAATCTGGCTGTGGGGTCACCCAAGATTCCCAAACAAAAAACCTTTTATTATTTAAGACTTTTTTTTAAGGTTTATTATGTTGTTATGTGAACTAAGATACCTTTTAAAAGTTACTAATGTAACATTTATTCATATAACAGTAATTATCAAAAAATTATGAAAATAAGGGAAAAAGTTGTACTCTGTTTTTCCAAGTTTCAAAAACTACAGTAAAACAGAAGCAATCCCAAAACAATCTACCAATGAAAACCCTGTGAAGGTCACTATGATTTGGACATGACTTGACAGCACCTAACAACAACAAAACTAATAGAACAAAAAATTCTGTATTTGTTTTAAAATGTGGACATCCCCAAAATTACAAAATAAACAATTTTCATGAACTCAATCACAAAATATGGAAAATCACATGCCAAATCAACTACTTATAGGAAGTAGGAATAATATTTAGTTTTTGGGTTAGTGTATAGTTATTGCATACATTTGTACTGGCATGAAACTTATAAATAAATTTTGAGCATAGAGTACATTTTTTAGTATATTTGTAGTCTTTTTTTTTTTCTGTCACATAAGTGATAGTAATCTCTTCTGGGAACAGTTCTGCTGGGACCATAACTATTGAACATGACCTCACTCTTGCTAACCACTTACCTATCTGCCTTATAGGTCTCTTGGATATCTTGTATATTCAGCTTTTCTGTTTTGGATAAGTGCTGTGATCAACCACAGGCCAATTTCTTTTATGTAATCCTTACATTTCATTTTTTTGTACATTTGATGCTTTGCATAAAATATATCCATATGGTGATGAAATGTGCAATAAAGTCACAAACATCCCACATGGACAGTGTTCTGTAATTTTTGGTTGATATGACTCCATACTACTTGAATGATATCTTCTGATACAAGGAAATAAAATGGCATGATCAGAAGTATATTGTTTTTTTATTCAGGTGGTCTAATAATACCAAGTCAGACTCCTGCTCAGGTTGGTGGGTTTTTTGACCACTTATATCTGGTTTTGCCATAGTAGCTTGCCTTATAAGATGCTGACATGCTTTCGGTTTCTTTGGTAAAAGAAGAATCAACAGTTTCATTGGTAGGTAATGGCTCCCTTTCTTTGGATGTTTCTGTCAAAAGTCCTTCACTATTGTTTCACACTTTGTCTTCACAAACAATGCCAACTTGTTCTGAAAGTAGGGATTTCCTGTCAGATTCACTGTTGACATGTAAGATTTCTTGAAGAGTCTTATCATTCAAAAAATATGGCATTTTTCTTAACATATCACTCATTCAGTTTGGCACCTGTCACTAGTTAGCAGAGTAGCCTGAACAACTTGCTAGTGTACTGCACAACAGGTCCCCTCTAGTGTATATTTTGACACCATGAATCCAGCCAAGGGTTGTCTTTTCATTAGCTTAGATTCCAGAGAGAAAAATCTTCTCATTTCATGGCTTAGATTATAGATCCCCAACCGTTTTGGCATCAGGGACCAGTTTCATGGAAGAAAATTTTTCCATGGACCAAGGAAGGGGTGGGTGTGGTTGGGGATGATTCAAGTGCATCATATTTACTGTATGGATACAGATGAAGCTTCACTCACTCACTCTTGCTCAGACTGGTACTGGTCTGAGCCTGGGGTTGGGGCCCCTGCCTTAGATGATACAGGTCTGGTTAAGATGTAATTTTTCTGAGGTAGGGAGGCAGATACTAAGAAAGACAAGTTATGGCTCTGTCTTATCTATATTGCATCGTCTTGATGCTCCAGGTTGTTGTCTAGAGATGTTTTCTACTTGGTTTCTGCCAGGCTGTTGAGCTTTCTGCAGAATGATACACAGATATCAAGACAGAGATTTTTCTTCATTTAATCTAAATTGTGGATCTGTGTAACAGTTTTCTAATATTTTGAGGATAAATTTATCTTTTCCTGGTTTCAGTGTCCATGGTGTCTTTTTTCCTCCTTTACTGCTTTTTGCTCATTTATTTTGTTTTTGGGGTTAGAGGGCTTAAAATCTTTACCCATGTAGCTTTTTCCCATCTGGTAGGTCTGCTTTGTCTTCTGCTTCACCAAGTTTATTTTCAACTCTTTTTTATTGACAGCTTTCATTCAAGTTCATAATTCAGATTTTCTTTTTATCTTTCTGGTTAATGCAAAAGAGTTTGCTCTTTTCTGATCTCATATTTCTTTCCTTGACTACCTGCTCTTTATTCACAGATGCTACTCTGTCCTCAGCAATTTTAAGAACATGAACTAGAATTTTTTTGAAATTTTCTCTTTTAAGTAGTATACTTATTTCTTAAGTAAATATTTGCTCTGATTCTAGAGTCTTCCATTATTTTGAACTATAATAATATGTATTATTGGCCTGGTGGATGTGGATTTTTCTGTTGCTTATTCTTGGAGACAGAATCCTGTGCATATTCAGTATTAGGTATTGCTCTGTGGGGTACCTCACTTTGGTGGTGAAGATCTACCCTTTGTTTCTTCAAGAGACTTATGAGTCACTACTTGACTGACGTCCAGAAGAAGGACAAAGGTTAAGTTTGTAGTAGATTAATTTACCAATTAGAAATTCTTCTTTGTGTGAGGTTTTGGGAAGGAGCCATTATCAGCTCTGGTAGAGATCAAATGGAAGCTTGCCTCAAACCAGAGACTTTCTTTTAGCTATTTGGTGTGGCATTTAGTGATTAGCAAGGTCATGGTCCTTGGCATGAACTATCCTCAGAAGCCAGTTAATGGAATTTTTTACTCACATTTTTCTGGAGCATTTTTCATAGCCATATGTAAATCAGAAGTAAATATAGTCAGAGATACTCTACTGTTGGTTTCTGGAGCCAGGAGCCTTTTTTAAAGAATGAGTGTCTTTTAAATGCACCCCTGGAGTTCCCTCCAGCCCTCCTCCTGCTGCTAGGTTCCCATTTGTGTATTTTCTGTGCATGCAGTTGCAGTTTCTCATGAAGTGAGTGTTGTACCTTATCCTTTTGTCGACCTCCCATGTTGGTTCTTTCCAGGACATATTTTTGGAGGTTTAAACAACAGTTGGGATCATTCTGTACTTTTTAGGGCTGATTCAGGATAGTTCCTATTCTTGTAATCAGTCAGTCATTGTTCTGGTAATCTGGCACAGAGGAATGAGCCTATATAATATTCTTTTTTGGAATTGTATTTTCCCCCTAAAATTATACCTTTAATTGTTCATGATCCTTGCTAATCCATTTTCACTTGAGAAATTTTGTATTTTTGTAATGACAGTCTAGACATAATTTTACACTATGCTTTTTTTTATATCAGAAATACATTTTCTTTTCTTTTCTTTCTTTCTTTCTTTCTTTTTTTTTTTTTTTGCGGAACTGGGGTGTTGAACCCAGGGCCTCACACTTGCATGCTTTGCAAGTGCTGGACCACTGAGCTGCACCCCAGCCCATTGTGTTTTACATTTTTTGAGACAGGGTCTCTCTAAGTTATGTAGACTGCCTCTGATCTTGAACTTGCAGTCCTCTTGCCTCCGCCTCCCGAGCTGCTGGGATTACAGGAGTGCGCCACCGCGTCCAGTTCCAGAAATACGTTTTCATGTCATTCCTTACTGTATATGTTCATAATCTTTTTAAATAACTTTTTACAGCAAAATGTACATGAACTTACTGTTTTAAGCATTTTTAAATGTAAGATTCAGTAACATTAAATATATTCACCTTGTTATACAATCACTACAATTATTCATCTCCATAATTTTTTTATCATCCCAAACTGAAATTCTGCCTCTCAAAAACACTAACATCACATTATTCCTTCTTGCCAACCCCTGGCAAGCCCTATTCTACTTTAGATCTCTATGAATTTATGTTTGTATTTATATATGTGATTGAATTATAGGGGAAATTTATGAGATAATTCATAATGAATGTAGAGGAAAGAATGAATGGTTCAGTAAATAAATGGATGACAGAGTTCACCTGTTGCAAGTAAGAAGTGTTAGATGCAGTTTTATGGTTTGAGAAGAATTTAGAACAGAACAGATGCCTAGGAGATGGAAAATGGAGACAACCAGGGAAGGAAAGAATGGGCAACAATAATGACCCAAGGGCAGCCAGAGAACTGGATGACAGTGGGACAAACTCACTTCGTTGTTGTTTTCTGCAACTACAACACAGTTTTGAAGCTAATCAAGGGAAATGTAGAGCTAGATTGATGGCAGGTTCCAAAAATTACAGAACAGGAGTAAGAGTTTAAAGAAAAGTGTATTTCTTTGAGAATCCTTGGACAATTCCATAGTTGGACATCTGGGACTGTGGTAAGGCAAGGGACTATTGTGTAAAAGTGAACTAGCTTACTTTGCTAGTAAGTGAATGGTAGTATTACTTAGGATATTGGCTTTTTTGGTCATCTTTTCGAGTTCTCCCGTAATTTGTGCAGTTCTGTAAATAAGGTGGGAAATAAATAGTTTGCAGGAATGTAATTTTTAGATATTACTCCTAAAAGAAAGCAAATTTATGCCTTCAAAGTAATGTGGTTTAGCCTTTATTTGGGCAGAGTCAGGTAACTATAAGCTATCTTATAAAAGGTGCTTACATTATGTAAATAAGTTCAACAAAAGGCAACTAGATATATTTTGAATGCTCAAGGGGAAAGCAGTTAATTTTCTGTCTTTTCTTCCTGATAATATGAAACTAAAACTTCATCTCCCTTGTTAGGCATCATTGGATATGAGACCTAAATGAAAATGTTGTTGCTGTTGTTGTGGTTGTTAGGTTCTGTTCAGTGGGGTCTGACTCATAGTGACCCTATATACAACAGAATGAAACACTCCCTGACACTGTGCTATGCCTGACACTATATCAGTGCTTCTCTGCTCTTCATAGGGTTTTCCATGGCTGATTGTTTCGGGATTGTTTTGGGAGTGGACTGCCAGGTCTTCCTAGTATTTTGTGAGATGCTAGGGATTGAACCCATGGTCTCAGAGAACACAGAGCAGCACTCTACCAAATGATCTAAACAGTAGCCCAAAGTTTTATATAGATGAGAGTAACCCAGGGTTCTCTGACACATGGTCACTGTGCAGGCCATCTGACCTGCATTGTGCTTTCTGAAACTATCTGTGCTTTCTGAACTATCTGAAATTTTTGCTTAAAAACATTTTGTGTACTTTCCATCTCTTCTTAGTTCTGGTCCTCTTGGAGGGTTGTCCTATGGGAAAGCCCTAGGCCCTATAGTTCAGGTCCTGGTTCAGGTCTCAGCTCTGTCCTTTCCTGGCTGTGTGGCTGTGGATATGTTGCATGACCATTCAAAGCCTCAGGTTTCTTCTCTATAAAGTGAGCTAACAAGATTTGCCTCCAACTTTCTGTGGAATGACTGCTTCAGATCTCAGCATGCAGTGGGCTTCCATTAACTCCCAGTCTTCCCCCTCTCTCTTGCTTCTGTTGTCAGCAATGATGCCATATAACATATTGATTTGGAAGGTCACATCCTTTTCTTGTTATGGCTATTCATCTTTTGGACAGCTCCAAATATTGAAAATATATTATGGTTATATTGCCTAATAACTTAGCTTGGCTGAAATGAATTGGGCCTGAGAATACAGCACAAGTCTTTCAGAATGGAATGCCACTTGCCTGCTTTGTTTTTTGGTTGTCATGCTGTGAATGCATTCATCTATCCATCTCTAATGGAACTGAGCAAGATAAGGTGAATTATTCATACATAAGAAGGAGAAAGGAGAAATAAAAGTAGACGTGAGCACAAAAAGATGCAAGGAATATGTTCAGTATAAAAGAATGTACTCTGCGTTCCTGTATTTTTCTTGGAGTAGGTGCCACACTGGAAGCTGTCGTGAAAGAAGAAAAGCATTCTTGTGTACCCTTTCTCCTGGGCTGTTCATTTAAATTCCTAGTGTGATAAATACAGATCGTCTTTTCCTTCTTAAAAGTTGGACTAAGGAGAACATCAGAATTGTCTGGGGCAGCTTTGGTATTCTGTGTTGATTATCATGTCAAAATACTTTGAGAACTCTACTGTTTATCTGTTGATAAGAATAATTGCTCTAACAGAAGATAATTGGAAGGCTCCATAGTTCAAAATAATTAAACCTAAAGTGATTGAAACTGTAGTGTGAAGGATAATACACAAACCCAGAGTGAAAATAAAAATTCCAAGTTTATAGAAGTTGTGGCCTAACCTAGGCTACAAAAGAGCTTTAAAAGGCAGCTCTTCTGAGCTTGTGAGTTGCCCAGCATCACTGAGCCAAGTATAGAATAGCACCATAGGATTTGGGATCAAAGGACTGGGATTAACTGTTCAACTTCACTGCTGCTACCACACAAGTATTTTAGAACTTGTGATCTCTGGTTCATTGGAAAATATCATCCTCAAGGAGGTTAAAAGTATTCAGGTATCACCTTGCATGTTTGTGAAGTTAGAAAGTATATTTACAGCGGAAGCTGGCTTAGTCTTATTCCTTAGGCTCCTAGTTCCCAGTAGATGCTCAGGAAGTGTCTTTTTTCCCCTTGAGACAGTTTCACTATGTAGCCCATGCTGGCCTGGAACCTCAAAAGTGCTGGGATTATAGATGTGAACGACCACACACAGTTTAATAAATATCTTTTGAGTAAAAGAAATGAGATGGCTAGGTGGGATGAAAACCACTTACAAATGAATTTTTTTTTCTTAAAATGAAAGACTTTTCTTAATTTCTTAAAGTGAAAGTTGTTTTTCTTTTTTTTTCCTTCTGGACTAAATTGAAATGTTGAAGTCAGGGCTTTAAACATGTAAAAAATTGGGTTCAGATTCTGGTACAGGTTCAATATGTTAAAATTTAGAGGTTTCAGGTTTGGTTTGGGTTTACAATTTTAATCCTATGTGTACATAGATGAATAAGTTTTTTTTTATTTTTTTGTTTCAAAATTTAAATAGCTAATACAACAACAAAAATCCAAAAACAAACATTAAAAGCTGAACCCAAACCCAGTTTTTCAGAAAAAATGCTTGAAAATGCTTTTTAAATGCTTGAATCAGAATGGGTTCATGGTTCGAGTTTGTGTTTAGTTTGAAACCCTGGTTGAAGTGATCGAGTCACTCTTTTGACAGAATGAAGGCCTTACTCTACTGCTAACATACTGGAGATGCCAAAAATGCATACACATTTTAAGAGATGTTATCTATCTATTACTGTTCAAAGTTGAACTGAATGAATTACTGTAGCAATGGTGTAGTAAGACAGTTGCTCAAAAGATGGCATTAATCAAATGAATACTAGCACCACCAATCATATGACATATTCTTAAAACTAAAAAAATGGAAAATTTTCATCTTAAGGTGTGTGTGTGTGTGTGTGTGTGTGTGTGTACTTGTTGTTGTTGTTGTTGTTAGGTGCCCTTAAGTCGGTATCTCATAGTGACCCTCATAGGGTTTTCAATAGCTAACTGTTTCAGGATTGCCTTGG
>VMDO01025230.1:14242-28669 GCA_007922755.1 Pedetes capensis | reverse complement strand
AAAAAAAAAAAAAAAAAAAAAAAAAAAAAAAAAAAAAAAAAAAAAAAAAAAAAAAAAAAAAAAAAAAAAAAAAAAAAAAAAAAAAAAAAAAAAAAAAAAAAAAAAAAAAAAAAAAAAAAAAAAAAAAAAAAAAAAAAAAAAAAAAAAAAAAAAAAAAAAAAAAAAAAAAAAAAAAAAAAAAAAAAAGAAAAAGAAAAAGGCAAAAGGCAAAATGCAGTAGAAGCAATATTTGAAGAGATAATGGCTTAGAATTTTCCAAAATGGCTCACATCAGACTATGGTTTCAAGAAATATCACTAATCTCAAGTAGAATTACAAAAACCCCATAGTTAGGCACATTATAATAAAACTGCAAAAGTTCTATGTCTTCAAAGGTACAACAATAAAACAGCTTATGTTTCAAAAGAAATAATGGAGGCCAGAAAATAATGGAGTATCTTCAAAGTGCTGAAAATATTCAGAATATTTCTAAAGTATAAATATTTTAGACTTTGCAAGCTATATGCAGTCTCTGCTGAAACTAATCAACTCTACCCTCCGACCACAAAGGTAGGCATAGGCAATATGTAAATGAAATGGCATGAGTGTGTTCCAATAAAACTTGATTTGTGAACACCAAAATCTGAATTTCATATATATGTATATATATATTTTGCAGCACTAGGGGTGTGAAGCAGAGCCTCACACATATACTTCATATACTTCATAAGCACTCTACCACTGAGCTGCACTCCTAGCCCGTTTTTTATTTTTATCTTGAGACAGGGTCTTACTAAGTTATGCAGGCTACCCTCTGACCTCAAACTCTCAATTCTCCTGCCTCCCTAGTCACTGGGATTACTGGCACCCAGCCTGAATTTCATATAATTTTTGAAGTACAAAATACTACTCCTTTCCCAATTAAAAAAATATTAAAACCAGTATTAGCTTGTAAGTCATATCAAATCAAAGAAGCAGGCCATTTGGACAATGGTACAAAGTTTGACAGCCCCTGATCTAGAATGATTACTGGTAGATAGTGTCATGTAAATATTATGTATTATTACTATTAAAAGATGGTCTCCTTGCCAGTAATCCAAGCACTCTGGGAGGCCAAGGCAGGATTGTGAACCTGAAGCCAGCCTGGGCTAAAAGTAGGACCTTGTTTCAGAAAAGAAAAAACAAAAAATAAAAAGATATGCTCCAAGAGAAAATTAAAGCTAGCAAGAATCAGTTGAATGCAACAACAAAACAGCAGCAAAGAAATCAGCAAAATATATCCAAATAAGCAACTATGGAATAAAGGAAGAAAAGTGTTAACTTAAAACTAATTTTTGGATGCTAGCAACTTGGGTTGGGGAGAAAGTTAAGTATAGGAGGAAAACAAATCCTGATTAAACTCTGTTTAAAATATATAGTGAAGTATGCACTGAAAAAGAATAAGATAAACCTTTAAAAGGACATTTTGACATTTCAGCAGAAGAGAAAAAGTAGATCTAGAAAACCAGAAATCAAAATAAGAAATAAGACTGACTTTCAGAGTTTTTAACTGTACTTTTTACAATAGTCAAACTTAACACAAAGCCTGAAAAGGCACAGAAAAAGCAATACTAGTTTAATAGAATTCCAAAAATATGTATATAACATGGCCCCAAAATTCTATAATTCTAATGCACTGAAAAAAATGTTTTTCAAAAGAAGAGTAGATTCACCAACAGAAGACTTAGAATATTGGTTACTTCTAAGGTACAGAGACTGACTTCTATGGTCAAAAGGATTTACATTGTTGAGTTAGGTTACATAACATGAAGAGAGCATACTTAGGGAGGGCAGATCCATGATAGGGTGAGAAACAGAATTCATGTACATCATATAATTTTTTCCTTTTTTTTTTGGTGCTGAGGACCCAACCCAGGGCTTTGCACTTGCAAGGCAAGCCCTCTACCACTGAGCTAAATCCCCAACCCCACGTATTGTATAATTTAAAGAAGAAAACTTAACATACATAACATATGGAAGTAAATAAGCCAAAATGCTAGGTATGGACTACTAAATAGTATAATAGGTTGAACCATATTGAAATTGCTAACATTCAACTATTCTAACATACAAAAATGGTAATTTCACATGGTAAACCTACTATGCTTTTATTTGTATTTCTGTACATTTTTCACAGTTCACCATAACAAAAAATAAAAATAAAACCTTCTGATCTGCTGGCAAAAAGGAAGAAAAAATGATCAGGAAATTTCAGAATACTGGGCACAAAGAGAAAAATTTATCAGTTTCAGAAGAGAACAGAAAAGATCAAGTAGATAGAAGGCCTTTGGACTTCTTGACTAAAGCCCTAAAAAGCAATGACTTCAAAATTCTGAGAGAGGCTAAATACCTAAAACTACCATTTGCAGGCCATAGAGAGCAACCACTGCAGAGCTACAATTACTGGAAAAAGGACATCTATGAGGGCAGTCCCACATGCACATTGGGGCCAAAAGCACTGAACAAAAAAACTCAACCAATCTTGAATTTTACATCCAGCAAAAATGTCCCTAAGAGTATTTTCTAAATCATGACAGCAAAACAGAGCTCAAGCAGAACCAAGTATTGGGTCTGCCAAACTGGGATTGGAGGCCACAGTGCTATGGGTTAGGGATTTTTATCCTCTATAAAAATTAACATTAGCCAGGCACAGCGTGCACTCTTGTAATGCCAGTGATTTAGGAGGCAAAGGCTGGAGGATCTCAAGTTTGAGGTTAGATGCAGCCTGCATAACTTAGCAAGATCCTGTCTCAAGATAAAAATTAAAAAATAGGCTGGGGGTGCAGCTCAGGGGTAGCATGCTTACAAAGTATGTGTGAGGCCTGGGGTTCAGCCCTCCAATACTACACTGCCAACAAAATAACAATGCTGAGGGCTGGGAGTGCAGCTCAGAAGTAGAGCACTTGCATAACACATACAAGATCCTGGGTTCTAGCCCCAGCACTGCAAAAAAATACATAAAAATAAAAAAAATATTTAAAAAATCATGTTGAAACTTATTAGGAGGTGTGGCCTTTGACTGATGATTGGGTTATCGGGACTCCTCCCCTCATGAATGGGATTTGATACTCTCACAAAGCGGCTTGATGGAGGGAATTCATTCCCTTTTTGCCCTTCCACCTTTGCCATGCAAGGACACAGCATTTAAGACATCATCTTAGAAGCAGAAACTCAAACAGTGAACTTGCCAGCATCTTCATCTTGGATTCCCAGCTTCTAAAACTGTGAGAAAATAAATTTCTGTTCTTTATAAATTACTTGGTCTCACGTATTCTGCTATAGAAGCACAAACCAGACTAAGAGGTAGGGTAAAGGAATTAAGGAAGCCAGAGAAGGGGCTCTAGAATTCTGTATAAAAACTCATTTCTAATCTTTGGCTGGTTCTTAGTAGAATACACAAAGATGGAGGGCAAACCTCCAGGGGAACTAGCAGATAGCAAAAATTGAAAGACTGAGAGCTAAGCAGAGATTTCAGAGGTCACACAGAGCTGGAAGATGCTGCAGTTTGGATCTGGCAAGAGTGTGGATACTAGTGAACAGTTGCAATGCTAGACTAGCCATGCCCTGGTTTAGCTCAGTTGGTAGGGTGCCTGCTTTGCACCCTCTGAGGACCTGGCTTCCATCCCCAGCACCACAAAAATGGGAGAAGGATGTGGCGCTCCATGCCTGAAAACAATCCCAAAACAATCAGCCATTGAAAACCCTATGAGGGTCGCTACGATTCAGGCTGGACTCTATAGCATCTAACAACAACAAGAAGGATGGGCCATATGCTAAGAGAAAGGACTAGGATCTAACTGAAACAGACCCACCTTTGCAAATCCTACAAAGCTTAGCAGGATCAGAATGGTCTGCCAATAATTTATGTGGCAGAACAAAACATTTTTTAGAGGAAGCTGTGTATCCTACATGTCCAACATACACACAAAAATTACTAGACACATGAACCACCAAAACCAAAAGACAAAAAATCAGAGATTAAAAAGCCAAAGGAAGCAGATGTAGAGCCAACCCACAGATTACAGTACATAAAGACTTCTAATGAATTTAAATGTGTAGAAGAATAAAAGTTGTCAGTAAAGTATATAAACTGAAATCCTTAAAATGATCACTAAGGAAAAAGATACAAGGAGAAATAAGGACAGATAGAACAAATAAAAACTAAATATCAGCTGGGTGTGGTGGTATACACCTATATTCCCAGCTATGTGGGAAGCTGAGGCAGGAGGATTTTATAAACCCAAGAGTTCAAGGCCAGTTGGGGGAATATAGCAAGACTCTGTCTCTGTAAACAAATAAGTAAGTAAACAATAAAACAAAAAATATAGCTAGGTTTAAATCCAACTGTATCTGTAATAAAATTAATCATAAATTAAAAAATAAAAGAGTCTGGATAAAATTCATGACCCAATTATGCTGCTTATAGGAGGTACACCATAAATGTAAGAAAACAAATAGGTTGACACAAAATGAACAGAAAAAAATATGCGATAAAAATACTGACCTTAGAAAAGGTATGGAGTACCAGGCATGGTGGCGCATGCCTGTAATCCCAGCAGTTTGGGAGGCAGAGGCAGGAGGATCACAAATTCGAGACCAGAGCCAGTCTGTGAAATTTAGCAAGACCCTGTCTCAAAAAATAAAAAAATGGGCTGGGGGTGCAGCTCAGTGGTCCAGCACTTGCAGAGCATGCAAGCATGAGGCCCTGAGTTCACCCCTCAGTACCACAAAAAAGAAAAGGTATGGAGTATTACCTGAGATAAAGAAACAAGGAAGAACTGGGAGAGCTGGCACATGCCTGTAATCCCAGAGATTTGGGAGGCGGAGGCAGGGATCCTAAATTCGATACCAGAGGCAGTCTGCATAATTTAGCTAGACCTTGTCTCAAAAAGTAACAAAAACAAAAACAAAAAAACCAGCTGAGGGTACAGCTTAGTGGTACAGCACTTGCAAAGCATGCAAGCACATGGCCCTGTGTTCAACCCCCAGGACCGTTTAAAAAAAAAAAAGAAAGAAAAGAAAAAGGAGAATTACTAGGGATAAAGAGATATTCCAAAATGATAAAAAGGTAAATCATCAGCTAGAGGTGGTGGTGCACACCTGTAATCCCAGCACTCCAGAGGCTGAGGCAGGGACACTGCTGTGAGTTCAAGGCTAGCCTGGGCTACATGACAAGCCTCAGGCCCTCAGCTACAGAGTGAGACTCTGTCTCAAAAAATTAAAAAACAAGGAGCCGGGCGTGGTGGCGCACGCCTGTAATCCTAGTGGCTCAGGAGGCGGAGGCAGGAGAATCACAAGTTGGGGACCAGACGTAGTCTGCGTAATTTAGCGAAACCCTGTCTCAAAAAGTAAAAAATAAAATAAAATAAAAAAAAAAAAAAAAAAAAAAAACAACCCCCCACACAAATGTGCATGTAATCAATAAATGTGTGCAATTAGTAACATACCTTCAAATTACATGAAGTGAAAACTGATAGAACTACAGCAAGAAACAGGCAAATCCACAGTCATGCATAGCTACCAATCAAATATCAGAAGAGAATGAAGATATTTTCAGAAATGCAAAGTCTAGAGCTGGGGATATAGCTCAATGGTAGAACACTTGCCTACCATATGCAAGGCCCTTGGTTCAATCCCCAGAACAGAAACAAAACAAAACAACAGCTAAATTTAAAGAATGTAACTCAAGCTGGGCGTGGTGGCACATGTCTGTAATCCCAGCGGCTTGGGAGGCAGAGCCAGGAGGATTGCAAGTTCGAGACCAGAGGAAGTCTATGTAATTTAGCGAGACCCTGTCTCAGGAAGTAAGGAAAAAAAATAAAAGGGCTGGGGGTGCAGTTCAGTGGTCCAGCACTTGCAAAGCATGCAGGCGTGAGGCCTCGGGATCAACCCCCAGTACCACACACACACACACAAAAAAGAATGTAACTCATATACCTTTTTCCAAGAAGCTACTGTGGCAAACAATGTTGTTAGGTGCCATCACGTCCAGTCCTACTCATAGGGACCTTCATAGGGCTTTCAATGGCTGATTATTTTGGGATTATTTCAGGAGTGCCATGTCCTTCTCCCATTTTTGTGGTGCTGGGGATTGAACCCAGGGCCTCAGAGAGCACAGAGCAGCACTCTACCAACTGAGTTAAGCCCCAGTACCCCACCCCCCAAATAACAGTAATTCACAAAAGACAAAGGCATGAGATGGGGCAAACAAAACAATGTAAGAAAGAGTGAAAAGGAAATCTCTAGGAAGAATGTGTGAGACACTGCAGAATGGCAGTGATTCTCTAACGATGCCAAATTGCTTCTAGTATGGACTGAACAGGGTAATTCAAAAGCAGACATTTTAAGGGCTGTCATCAACACTGTACCTGCTGCTACTGTGCCCTTTTTATTAACCTGAGGGCAGACTTCCTAGGTGAGTCTGGCCCAGATTCTTATCTGCACTTTGTTTTGTTTTGAATATGTGCTCATGACATCTGTCTCTCCCCTCCACACCAGGCTGCCTTGGTTCAGAAGAGGACATTCATTTCATCTCATAGAACTGCTCTTCTTTAATCTACTCCTAAGAGTTGGCAACTGAGACATGAGTCACAAAGCAGAAAATACAGAGCATCCCACTCCCTCTAATTATATCCCTGTCAGACTTTCAATACTTGATCCACACTTTGACCCTGACAGATGGACCAGCTGCGTTGAGCCCTATGTTTCCTTATGTTTTTCATGACCTTGCTAATGACTTCCCCCGGGAGGCTTCTGTAAACTCTCTGGAAAGCTGAAGCCAGATGATGACCCAGAGATTTTATTTGGCTCATCTCTTCCTGGGATATTTTGTCTAGTAGCAATATTTCTAGACACAGCGAGGCTTGTATTGCTAGGTTTGTTTGATAAGAATTGCCGCATCACTCTCAATAAGGTTGTATCCTGTATCCTTTTATCCCTTTTTTCCCCTACTACTGGGGGGTTGAACCAGGTCACCCAGCTATGATGTAGTCTTAAAACAGCAAAATGGAAAATTTTTGTCCCAAGATGTACATACTTTTTTTGGCACCCTCTATGTGTATGTATGTATGTGTCTATACAGATACATGGCAAAGATATTTTAAAAAGCAAAGGAGTGACTAATAAAAATGTCAAGATAAGCCAGGTGTGGTGATATTTGCCTATAATCCTAGCACACAGGAGGCTGAGGCAGGAGAATCGAGAATTCAAGGCCAGAAGCAGCCTGTGCAACTTAATGAGACCCTATCTCAGAATAAAAAATCAAAAAGTGCTGGGGGTGCAGCTCAGTGGTATAATGTACTGGATTCAATCCTCTAGTACTGTATTTAAAAAAAAAAAAAAAAAAGGAAAAAAGGGGAAAAAAAGAAAAAGTCATGATACTGTCTACCTGCTAGGACAGTACAATCAGAGAATGCATCATAAAGCACAGATAATGTTTCTATTTAAGATGGGTGCGTACATGATACTCATTTTATTCTTTAAAGTATACATATCTGTTATATGCATTGTTATAGCACATATAAAAAGTATTGTTTTATACACTACTGTGAATATGTGCTACATTATATGATTTAAAAATTATGAAAAAGAACAAGGAGGCTCTCTATGCTTGAATATGGAACGATTTCAAAAGATATGTTCAGTGATTAAAAACCACAATTAAAAGACAAATCACAGACCAGGAGAAAATCTTTCAAAAACACACATCTGATAAAGGATTACTATCTAAAATATACAACTAATACTTAAGACTCAAAATAAGAAAACAAACATGATTTTTAAGATGAGCAAAAGAGCTGGACACTTTACCAGAGATGATAAACAGATGGCAAATAAACATATGAAAAGATGCTCAACATTTTATGTCATCAGCAAACTGAATACTAAAACAAGATATTGCTATGGACTTAGTAGAACGGCCAAACTCCAGAAGACTGGCAACACCAAATGCTGGAGGGTATATGGATAGGAATTCTCAATTATTGCTGGTGGGAATGCAAAACGGTGTAGCCACCTGAAAGATAGTTTGGCAGTTTCTTACAAAATCATATTCTTACTATATGTTCCAGCACTGATGATCCTTGATATTCATCCAAATGAGTTGAAAACTTATGTTCACACAAAAACCTGCACATTAACTGCTAAAATTAGGAAGATGCCCTTCAATAGGTGAATGAATACATAAACTATGGTTCATCCACACAATGGAATATTAAGTGTTTAAAAACAAAGGAGCTATCAAGCCAGGAAAAGATAGAGAGGAACTTTAAACGCGTATTTCTTTTTTCTGGTTGTACTTCCTTTTTTGTTTTGAGATAATCTGAGTGAGTTGTACAGGCTGC
The DNA here is from genome assembly GCA_007922755.1 of Pedetes capensis. Taxonomy (NCBI): domain Eukaryota; kingdom Metazoa; phylum Chordata; class Mammalia; order Rodentia; family Pedetidae; genus Pedetes; species Pedetes capensis. The sequence continues at coordinate 20,309 of VMDO01025230.1, read as the reverse complement.
CTTTGGCCTCAAATTCATGATCCTCCTGCCTCAGGCTCCCAAATTGCTGGGATTATAGGTATGCACCACAGTGCCCAGCTAAATGCATACTTCTAAGTGAAGGAAACCAACCTGAATAGGCTATGTACCATATGAATCCAACTATGTGGGATTCTAGAAAAGGCAAAACTAGAGAGAGAATACAGTAAGACCAGTGGTTGCCAGTGGTTTAAGAAGGAGGATGGGATAAATAGGGAGAACACGGGGATTTCTAGGCTGTGAAACTATTTATATTATCATACTGTAATGGTAGATACACATTGTTGTTAGGTGCCGTCCAGTCAGTGTCTGACTCACAGCGACCTTATGTATACCAGGCGAAACACTATTGCCAGTGCTTCTCTGCTTATTCATAGGGTTTTCAATGGCTGACTGTTTTGGGGGAGTGGGTTGCTGGGTCCTTCTCCCAAGCCTACAGCACCTGGTGTTCCCAGGTGGTCTCCTATCCAAGTACTAACCAGGTCTGACCCTGCTCAGTTTCCGAGATCTGACAGGAACAGACACCATCTTGTTACCACCACAGGCAGATACATGTTACATTTGCCAAAAACCACAGAATGTATCACAGAGTAAACTCTAATGTAAACTATAGACTTGAGTCAAAGTATCAATATAGGCTTATCAACTGTAACACTCATACTACATCCATACAATAGGCAAATAGTAGGGGAGTCAGGGTATGGTTATACACACATGTAACCTCAGCACTTGGGAAGCTTAGGCAGGAGGATCATGAGTGAGTCCAGCCTGGGCTACACAGTGAGTTCCCAGCCAGCATGAGCTACCGTGTGTCTCAAAAAAACAAAACAAAAAAACAAAAAGGAAATCGGCAGTGTAAGTCTGTACGTGTGTGTTGGGGAATGACAACAGGGGATCTCTATAACTTTCCACCCATTTTTTCTGCAAACCAAAAACTTCTCTAAAAAACAAAGTCTACAGGAAGTGGAGGCAAGACGATTGCAGGTTCAAGGCTAGAGGCAGCCTACGTAGCTTAGCAAGACTCTAAGATAAAAAATAAAAAATAGGCTAAGGGTAAAACTCAGTGGTATAGCACTTGTAAAGCAGGGCCCTGGGTTCAACCCCCAAGTACCACAAAACAAACAAAAAACTCTCAAGTCTAATACACAAAACCCTGAAGTCAAAATACACATCAACAGTCTGACTCACATACTATCTCATATTTGTACCTACATGGGGTTTAGCTCAGTTGATAGAATGCTGCTCTGCACTCTTTGAGGCTCTGGATTTGATCCCCAGCACTGCAAAAAACAGAAGGACCTGGCAGCCCACTCCCAAAACAATCCCAAAAGACATTCAGCCATTGAAAACCCTATGAATAGCAGAGAAGAACTGATTAGGTGACAGGCATGGCACAGTGTCAGGGAATGTTTCGTTCTGTTGTACATAGGGTCGCCATGGGCCGGACCTGACTTGACAGCACCTCACAATAACAACAAATATGTACAAATAAATCCTAGAAAACTACTTAAGAAAGTAATGACAGCTGGGCACAGTGGTGCACACAGGTAATCCCAGCAACTCGGGAGGCAAAGGAAGGAGGACTGCAGGTTCAAGACCAGAGACAGACTGCCTAACTTAGGGAGACCCTATCTCAAGATAAAAAGGGGGTGTGGGTCAGGGGGTGCAGCTCATTGGTAGAGTGCTTGCAAAGTATGCACAAGGCCCTTGGTCTAGCCCCTCAGTACTGCCAAAGAAAGAAAAGATTGGCGGGGGGGAGAGAATGAGAGAAAGAGAAAAAGAAAGAGGAAGGAAGGAAGGAAGGGAGGGCGGGAAAAAAGTCATAATAATGGTATTTCTGGGGGGATGGGGAAAAATTTAAATATACATCCACATATTTACTTTGGCATCACACTAATCTAATTAAAAAACAAAATACGTATAATAACCTACATTTGCACTATGAAACCACCTTGATAAACTGTTTCTGGAGATACTGTTAAAAATATCTATATGAAGTACTATAAAATCAATTCAGAACTAATGTAGAGAACCAACGAATTTATATTCATAATCAGTGTGAGCCACTCAATTTAGTTTGCTCTTTGACTGCTGGCATTGGCCAGTTCTGTTTTCCTTGAGTCTAATTCATTTACACATTTCTACTTCATTTTCAGGCTGGGATTTAGCTCAGTTGGTAGAGCGCTGTGCTGCAGTCTCTGAGGTCCCAAGTTCAATTCCCAGCACTGCAAAAATGGGAGAAGGACCTGGCAATCCACTACCAAGGCAATCCTGAAACAGTCAGCCATTGAAAACCCTATGAGGGTCACTATGAGTCAAATACTGACTCGACAGCACCCAACAACAACAACAACTTCATTTTAGGGAGAAGGACCTGGCAACCCACTCACAAAAAACAATCAGCCATTGAAAACCCTATGAATAGCAGAGAAGCCCTAACAATAGTGTTTCATATGTCGTATGTAGGGTCACTATGAGTTGGACACTGACTTGATGGCACCTAACAACAACAACAACTTCATTTTCTCCTCCACTTTATCTATCAGTTTCCCATACTGTGGGGGTTTGCATGTTACTGTGATGCTTAAAGCTAGACCACAAGTATTACAGATACCAGCAAGGCCACCCTTGGTGGATAGGTTTCAGCTGAGCGTTCAGACTAAGACAGACTAGGGAAAGGACCTAGCAGCCCACTCCCAGAACAATTAGCCATTGAAACCCCTATGAATAGCAGAGAAAGACTGTCAGATATAGTGCCAGAGAATGAGCCTCCCAGGATGGAAGATACTCAAAAGACTGGGGAAGAGTTGCCTAATCAAAGTACAGTTGACCTTAATGATGGGTATGGAGTAAAACTCCAAACACATCCATTTGCTGATGCAGTGTGATTCAAAATGGGAAGAAAAAACTGTAAACACCCATTAATAACTGGAACATAGAATGTACATACTACGAACCTAGGAAAAAATTAGAAATTGTCAAAAGTGAAACGGAGCGCATATACATCAGCATTATAGGAATCACTGAGCTAAAATGGACTGGTATTGGCCCTTTTGAATCAGATAATCATATGGTCTACTATCTGGGGAATGCAACTTAAAGAGAAATGGGGTGGCATTCATCATCAAAAAAGACATCTCAAGATCTGTCCTAAAGTACAATGCTGTCAGTAATGGAATAATATCCATACACCTACAAGAAAGGCCAGTTAATATGACTATTGTTTAACTTTACATACTCACCACCAAGGCCACAAATGAAGATAAGGAAGATTTTTTACCAGCTTCTGCAGTCTGAAATTGATTGAACATGCAGTCAGGATGCACTGATAATTATTGGTGATAGGAACACAAAAACTGGAAATAAAGGAGAAGGCTCAGGAGTTGGGAAATATGGCCTTGGTGACAGAAACAATGTTGGATATCGCATGACAGAATTCAGTCAGACTAGCAACTTTATTATTGCAAATACATTTTTTTACCAACATAAATGGAAGCTATATACATGGAATTCACCAGATGGAACATACAGGAACCAGAATGACTACATTTGTGAAAGGACATGATGGAAAACTTCAATATCAAATGTCAGAACAAGACCAGGAGCTGCCTGTGGATCAAATCAACTGCTCATATGCAGGTTCAAACTGAAACTGAAGAAAATTAGAATCAGTGTACAAGAGCCAAGGTATGACCTTGAGTATATCCCAACTGAGTTCAAAGACCATCTCAAGAATAGATTTGATGTGTTAGACACTAATGATTGAAGACCAGGTGAGTTGTGGTACAACAAAGACATCATTCATGAAGGAAGCATAAGGTTATTCAAAATACAGGGAAAAAAAAGAAAAGAAAAGACCAAGTTACATCAAAAGAGACTCTGAAACTTGCCCTTGAATTTCGTGCAGCTAAGGTAAAAGGAGGGGCTGGGATTCAGCTCAGTTGGTATAGCCCTGCTCTGCAGTCTCTGAGGTCCCAAGTTTGGTTCCCAGCACTGAAAAAATGGGAGAAGGATGCAGCAATCCATTCCCAAGGCAATCCCGAAACAATCAGCCATTGAAAACCCTGTACAGGTCACTATGAGTCAGACACGTCTCGATGGCACCTAACAACAACAAGAAAAGTAAAAGGAGCCTGCAACCATACCACTGTGCACTGTGGCATCCAATCCCACCAAATCTTGAAAGCTAAGCAGGGTCAGGCCTGGTTAGTACTTGGATGGGAGACTGCCTGGGAACACCAGGTGCTGTACGCTTGGGAGAAGGACTCAGCAGCCCACTCCCAAAAAACAATCAGGCATTGAAAACCCTATGAATAGCAGTGAAGCACTGACAATAGTATTTTGCCTGTTGTACATAGGGTCGCTATGAGTCAGACACCAACTTGACAGCACCTAACAACAACAACAACTACAAAGTAAAAGGAAGACATGATGAAGTTAAAAAAACTAAACAAGATTTCAAAGGGCAGCTTGAGAAGACAAAATCAAATATTATAATGGCATGTGCAAAGAGCTAGAGATAGAAAATCAAAAAGGAAGAACAAAATGTTTTTCTCAAGCTTAAAGAATTGAAAAAAAAATCCAAGCCTTGAGTGGCAATAGTGAAGGATTCTACAGGGAAAATATTAAATGACACAGGAAATATTCAAGAAAGACCGAAGGAATACACAGTCATTATACCAAAAAGAATTGGTGGATGATCAACCACTTCAAAAGGTTGCATATGATCAGGAACCTGTGTTACTGAAAGAAGTGGAAGCTGCTGTAAAGGCACTGGCGAAACACAGGCTCCAGGAATTGATGGAATATCAACTGACATTTTTCAACAAACTGATGCAGCACTGCAGGTGCTCACTTGTCTATGCCAAGAGATTTGGAAAACAGCTACCTGGCCAACTGACTGAAAGAGATCTACATTTGTACTTATTCGTAAGAGAAAGGATCCAACTGAACGTGGAAATTATGGAACAATAACATTAATATCACATGCAAGCAAAATTTTGCTAAAGATCATTCAAGAGCAACTGCAGCAGCTAGGCGCAGTGGCGCACACCTGTAATCCCAGTGACTCGGGAGGCAGAGGCAGGAGGATCGCAAGTTTGAGACCAGAGGCAGTCTGTATAACTTAGCGAGACCCTGTCTCAAAAAGTAAAAAAAAAAAAAAAAAAAAAAAAAAAAAAAAGAGCAACTGCAGCAGTATATTGACAGAGAACTGCTGGAATGTCAAGCTGGGTTCAGAGGAGGGTGTGGAAACTGGGGATATCACTGCTGAAGTCAGATGGATTTTAGCCAAAAGCAAAGAATACCAGAAAGATGTCTATCTGTGTTTTATTGAATATGCAAAGGCATTTGGCTGTGTGGGTCATAACAAATTCTGGATAACACTGCGAAGAATGGGAATATGAGAACACTTAATTGTACCTATGATGAATCAGTACATGGACTAGGGAGGCAGCCATTTGGAAAGAACAAGTAAACACTGCTTGGTTTAAAACCAGGAAGGGTGTGCAACAGGGCTGTATACTTTGACTGTACCTCTTCAATCTCTATGCTGAGCAAATAATCTGAGAAGCTGGACTTTATAAAGAAGAATGTGGCATCAGGATTGGAGGAAGACTCATTAACAACCTCTGTTATGCGGATGACACAACTCTGCTTGCTGAAAGTGAAGAGGATTTGAAACATTTACTGATGAAGATCAAAGAACATAGCCTTCGCTATGGATTGCATCTCTGCATCAAGAAAACAAACTCCTTGCCCCTGGGTCAGGAAAAAACTTTATGATAAATGGAGAAAAGATTGAGATTGTCCAAGATTCTGTTTTACTTGGTTCTATAATAAACACCCATGCAGCTGGGCGTGGTGGCACACGTCTGTAATCCCAGCGGCTTGGGAGGCGGAGACAGGAGGATCGCAAGTTCGAGACTAGAGGAAGTCTATGTAACTTAGTGAGACCCTGTCTCAGGAAGTAAGGAAAAAAAAATAAAAGGGCTGGGGGTGCAGCTCAGTGGTCCAGCACTTGCAAAGCATGCAGGCGTGAGGCCCCGGG